>VSMD01114129.1:0-23079 GCA_008750895.1 Mirza zaza
GTTTTTGTAATCTGTTAACAAGAAACCAATTGAAAACTAGTGCCTCTTTTTGTTTTTCTGATGATTTACAGGAAAGTCTCCATTGGCAGACTGGAAAACATCAAAACACGAGAATGTAAAAATGACTTAGTATTTAATAGTGATTCTCAAATGTAAAATTATTTTGCCTCATTTAATATATACTAAAAATAAATCATTTGTAAGCTATAAAAATGCATATTTAAGCAGTTTCTATGCTTCTTGATTTCTTCAAATGTATATATATTGAATTTTTTTGTGTTTAGACATAAAAAAGGCCATGGCGTGCAATCCTATAGGCAATGATTAAATTAGTTCAAATCTATTATACTTACACATTTGTTCCTAAATATCTGAATTGCTATTCTGTAGAAATATTTTCTAAGCAAAGGACTGTAGATTGAATTCATGAATAAGAATTCTTATCTTCTAACCCTTCACAGAATTTTATGAAAATAAAAGAGTTTATATTTTATTTATATATTTTTTTTCAGCTTTTGGTTCAATTTGTTGGCAATCTCTCTAAAAGTACCAATCTATTCTTTGTGATCTTAATTTGAAGATCATTTCTACATCAGTGGTTTGTATTTTTAAAATTTTACTTCTGTACATATGCCTGAGTGAACAATAAAACAAGTAAAATACAGGAAGGTCTATTTTAGCCCAAACCTATGTTAGAGAAGATTGGTGATCAGGAATTCACAAGAAAATAAATAAACAACCAAACAAATAAAACAAAAAGAAAATAATCTAAAAACTACTGCTTAGTGCAAAGGCCAAAATGGGTGTTTGTCCATATTTGATGGATGAAGATAGCATTCTATGATTTGATATTGCTAATGATCCATTTTATGGTTACTCTTTTAGATAATAATCTAATTTGAATGTTGAAATTTTATGTATATGTATGTATTCCTTTAATTTCAAAGTAATTTAGATTTACAGAAAAGTTGCAAAAGTGATACAGAGAATATTCATATATACTTGGTTTAATTTTATTATTATCAGAATTTTTCATTATTATGGTACATTTGTTAAAATGATTAAATTTATATTGTACATTACTATTAAATAAATTTTAGGCTTTATATTGATTTCTCCATTTTTTCCACCAATGTATTCTTTCTGTTCTAGCATCCAATTTAGGCTACCATATTGCATTTTGTCACCATATTTTTTTCTAGTCTCATTTGATCTATAACAATTTCTCAGTCTTTTCTCATTTATCATAAACTTGGCAGTCTTGAAAAGTACTGGTCAGCTATTCTGTAGAATGACTATTCATCTTATTAGACCACTCTTAATACAAGAATGCTTTTCTAACCACATAATATCAGGATGTTATTGGTAGAATTAACCTTTATTGCTCAGTTAAGGTAGTATTTGCCACTTTTATCCCCTGGAAATTTACATTTTTTTTTCTTTTTGTATTCTATTTTTAAAAAGTGAATCACTAAAACTCTCTTCCTGTCAAAGGCTTGAGGGGTGGGATGGGAGGTGGGGTGGGGAGAATTAAGCTTTAACTACTGTAGAGGTAAGTATCTACACATATCATTTAAAATTGTTGTATAAAAAATATCTCATGTTCTCTACTTATTTGATTTCTTCAATCATTTATATTACTATGAATATATATATGTATGTATTTTTTATTTTTCATTATAATTCAATACTATATTGGTTATTTGTTCAAATTGTTCCAGTGTTGATGATGGGGAACTCTCAATTTTGCTTCTATGTCTATTTGGCATACCACCATTGCCTTTTCTTTTCTTCCTTCCCTTCCCTTCCCCTTCCTTCCTTCCTTCCTTCCTTCCTTCCTTCCTTCCTTCCTTCCTTCCTTCCTTCCTTCCTTCCTTCCTTCCTTCCTTCTTTTTTCTTTATTTTGTTATCTTTTTGTTTTGTTTTTCACTTCATTATTTCCAGGTGCTTCAAGATATTCCAGGCCCATTCTGTATTTTCCCCTGACCTAGTCACAGAATTAGTCATTATTACTTTCCTTGAACTTTTGTGTCTTTTCTTAGGGAATGTTGTTTGGAAACCAAGATTTGCTTACTAGGTGCAGTCATTGCTCTAGAGTTTTATTATTTCTGGCCACTCTAAGTAGAGAGAATTAGGAAATAAGTGTGTGCATACTAATCTATATATACATACATTTATAAAAGTTTCTGGATCTATCCATACCCTATATTTTATGTGTCAACATGAGTAGTCCACAGGATGCCCAGATTAAAGGTTGTTTCTGTAAGGGCATTTCCAAATGAGATTAGCATTTGAATCAGTGGACTCAGTAAAGTAGATGGCCCTCCCTAATATAGGTGGGCACCATCCAATTCATTGAGGGCTTGGCTAGAACAAAAGACAGAGAAAGGTAAAATTTGTCCAATTTTTTTGTCCTGCCTTACTGCTGAGACACATCCTATCATTTTCTCAGCACTCAGACTGGAGTTTACATCATCAACTCCCCTGGTTGTAGGTCTTTGTATCAGGACTGAGTTACACCAGTGGCCTCCAACTTGGGGAAAGCAGATCATGAAACTCCTCAGTCTCCATAACTGTTTGATCTAATTCTCATGATAAATCTCCTCTCCTATTAGTTCTGTTTCTCTTGAGAATACTGACTAATACAAATATAGTCAGTTTATATTGTCTCCAACTCTAATCCAGTACTATGTGATTTATCTTAACCTTCCTTTCCTGTTTATCTGTAATATCTCTCTCATATAGTGAGAAACCTAAATCCTCTTATCTGAGTTTTAACACATTTCTTACACACATCATATATATAAAGCAGATTCAGAATATTTAATCTATACTGCCATGATGAAAAATATTACCAACTGGAGTACAGTGTTTATGTACAGTTTCTTTTGTCTGTAAATGTTGGGCCCTTTAATAATAAATCTATGTGAAATTTATTTTTTTTTTATCCTGCTCTATGCTCGAAGAAAAGGGTATGTACTTTACCGGGCGTTGGGCAGATGGAGGTAGAGGGGGCGATGGGTATATAGATACATAATGAGTGTGATGCACACTGTCTGGGGAATGGACATGCTTGAAGCTCTGACTTGGGGCGGGGGCAAGGGCAATATATGTAACCTAAACATTTCTACCCATATAATATGCTGAAATAAAAAAATAAAGAGTATATACTTTAAAGCTAAGATTTTAGTTCATTCCTCAGTGCTGCACATTTTTTACTTCCAATTCATCTAATATTGCTTCTCCAATATATTACCAGACTGCTGTTTAGACCCTCTTCTCTTTCAACAATGAATATTTTTTACCCACATTTTCACGAACTTTGTGGGTCTTCTTACATAAGCACATTGGTGGTAAAGACCACCCTTAGAAATGTGGAAAGTAAGCTTGAGGTTCTTAAGGGGTCCTAGGTGTTCCAAGACTTTCTAAAAGAAAGACGTTTGAAGTCTAAGGGGAACAAGCATAGGGGGACAATTTCAGTTGCCAGGAATTCCTCACCCAGCTTACAGAGATGCAATTGAATAAAAAAGGGTATCAAGTCAGACGAGACAAAGACTTTTTAAATAGGATCCATGAACAGATAACTATTTGAAAAAAAGAAATTAAGAAGAGATTCCCATTTACAATAGCATAAAAAAAAAAACTTAGGAGTAAATTTAATTATGGAAGTTAATGATTGATGAAAGATATTGAAGACACAAATAAATGGAATGACATCCCGCGCTCATGAATTGGAAGAATTAATATTGTTAAAACGCCCATACTATCCACAGTGATCTACAGATTTAATGCAGTCTCTATCAAAATTCCAATGTCATTCTTTATAGAAAGTTGTAAAAAATCCTAAACTTTATATAGAATCACAAAAACTTTGAAAAGCCAAAGCCATCTGGTGCAAAAAGAATAAAGATAGAGGCATCAAACTGCCATATTTCAAATAATTCACAAATCTATAGTAGTCAAAGCAGCATGGTACTAGCATAAAAGTAGATATATCAACATGGAATATAATACAAAGAAGTAGATATATCAACATGGAATATAATACAAAGCCCAGAAATAAACTCATATATTTATAGTCAATAAATTTTTGACAAAGGTGCCAAGCACAAAACATTATAAAAAGACATGATCCTTAAGACATGGTTTGAAAATCTGGATATCCACATGGAGAAAAATAAAAATGGACTTTTATCTTACCCCTTATATATGAGTCAACATGTAGGGGTGGAGGACCTGTGCCCTTCTGATTTGAAGATTATTCTTTTTTAAGCACCAGAGGAGGCTAATAAAAGCTTCATCTTATTCTGCTACACCCCTTTTTTTTTTTCCGGCATATGATAGGGATACAGATTTTAAGGTTTCAATAAATGCCCTTTTCCCCCCTCCCCCCACAAGTCTGAGTCTCCAGCATGACCATCCCCCAGACGGTGCACTTCTCACTCATTATGTATGTATCTACCCATCCCCCCCGTCAATCAAACTAAAAAGCTTCTGCTACACCTCTTTTAATGAAAAGATTTGATCTGTAAAATTTGAGTTCAGTAAAAAGGCCACACTCAAGGACCCAGAAGGCCACATGTGACCCCAAGGCTGCAGGCTCCCCACACCTCTAAACCCCTCATAGATTGGAATAAAATATCTGCATATCATATCAGATAAATGGCTAAAATCCAAATTATACACGGAATGAAAACTATTCAAAAACAAGAAGATAACCAACCTTACTTAAAAAGGGGCAAAAGACTTTAACAGACATTCTCAAAAGGAGATATAAATGACTAATGAAAGTAGTAGAAAGTAAAATGATGGTTACCAGGGGCTGCGGGGAGGGACAGACAGAAAGTGATTAAAGGCACAAACTTTCAGTTAGACAGTAACAATAAGTTCTGGTGATCTATTATTGTACAGTATAGTGACTATAGCCAATAATTTATTGTACATTTCAAAATAGTTAACATAGATGATTTTAAATGTTCTTACCACACACAAAAAATCATACGTATGAGATGGTGGGTATGTTATTTAGCCTGATTAGATCATTTCACGATGCATACATATATCAAAATCACATTGTGTGACAGAAATATATATAATTATTATTTGCCAAGTAAAAATAAAGCAAAACTTACGAAAATAAGATTCATGATAAGGACCTTCTTTGACTGGGTACATGGGCAGCGACCAATAATCATGCAATTCAATACAGGTTTTGCATTTCATGAAGGTTGAATGCTGATGCATGTACTTGAGTAACCTTGTTTATATATAAATTTTAATTATATATTGTTAAAGCACAGTATAATGATATCTCTACTCTTGAACTTCATGATCTTTCACAGCTTGAAAAACAAACCAGAGCAAAGCAGTGAAGATGATGAGGCAATCTATTAATAATTCTATGAGCTGATGTTATACACATAGGTTGAGGTTAAAATAGAAAAAAGCATTAAAGTTAGAGGATCTGATTTTTATGGTAAATGTATATATACTCAATGCATTAAATTACTTTATTATTGATCATAAATTCATGATACTAGTAAGATTTCTAATATTATAATTCTTAGTACCATTTTTAGTAAGACATGACTAATAACTAATAAATCAGAATATGATTTGAGATCCATCTTTTTCTTGTCTTCTTGTACATACTGGCAAAAATTTCTTTGCTAGTGGTCACAAGAACATGTTTTTTATGCCATATATAGGGAAAACTTTGGTTGAAAGCCTAAATGTATTAAATCATCCTTTAAATGTGCTCCCAAAGCATCTTATGCTTCCATAACATATTTTTATTACAGCCTTTAATATATGATTTTATATTTTTATGGAATTTCCATTTTAGCATAATTCATTCTATTTAATAGACAACTGTATTAGAGAACATAAAAATAACATGTTTTATTTTTATTGCCTATCTCATAAAATATTTAAGATATGTTTTAAATATAATATCAATAAAGGGTGCTCATATAGTTTATTGCATATACTTGATTGAACCATAAGGATATTACTGATGATACTTTAATTGCATTTCTATGGACATAGAAATTTTGGCATAAATGCTTTATAATTTTATAATAAATTTAATATGTTGTTAATTTACAAAAAGATATTTAGCATTACCCTAATGTTCATGAAAATGTTCACTTTTACTGCCAAAGTCAGTTTGGCTACTGTAGCTCACCCTGATATATCCAACTGGAATTTGACTCAGCACTCTAAAACATTTATCATTTGGCTGGAACATGATCTCTGCAACTTAAAAAGGAAATAGTTAACCTACTGTATTTCCTGATTAATAAAAGTGGTTTTTATTCCTAGATATTTTTATGTATGCAATTTTACTTCATGGTCTAAAGACATAAAATATTTAAAATCTAGATGTGTCATTTTTGTTTTATTAGATCTATTACTTTAAATTGAAATATATGTCAAAAAGTATATAAAATGTCCAGAATAAAAATTAATACATATAACTAATGTGTATTACCAGTATGTGAAAATAATATATTCTCCTTTTATATTTTACCATCATTTTTCATGTAACATAAGTTAATGCTATCAATTTGATGGTAATGATTCTCTTTTTCTTTTAGAGTTTTATGTCATGTAAATATTTCTCAAAGAGGTATGTTGTTTATATTTCCCTTTTCTGATCTTTAGAAAACTGCCATCAGAATTTGTGGATTCTGTTCCATAGGTATATGAGGTCTGTCCAGAGAGTATCTAGCCATTTCTTATATAACAAGAACAGTTTGAACAACAATGAGGTAACCTGGCAACCAAGGAGAGCAGACGGTAATGCGCATGCATAAATAATGACATTTTCGAGGTCCTAGTCAGAGGGGCGCTAGATCCCGTTGAGTTATCATGTGTACTGTGTGGCTGTTGCATTCAAAATGACTGAGCAAGTAGTGCAAGAAATCTGCATCAAATTTTGTGGCAAGCTTCAACATTCCTGTTCAACAATCATCAGAAACTATCCATATGATTCAGAAGGATTTGGAGGACAATGCAAAGATTGCAGTGCAAATAAAGATGTGGGAGAAACACTTCAAAGATGGTAGAGAATCTGTTGAAAGTGATCCACATTCTGGAAGGCCCACAAGAAGTAGAATGCCTGAGAATGTTGAATGTGTACCGGTTAGGGTAAGAGACACTGGGAGCACTGTGTGAGGTCTCAAAGTGCCTTGTACAATGTTTCTTGTATCTTGTGTCTTCTTCAATAAATGTGTCTATTTTTCATATTACATGGCTGGAGACTTTCCGGACAGACCTAACAGGGGCATTAGATAGAGTTCAATTGCAAAAGACTCACAGGGCCCAAAATGGCAATGCTTAGAAATTTGTACCTTTTGTCAGGCATAAAATTCAAAACAGCAGCATCATTAAAGTAAGGATATCCATTACACACTGCCTTACAAGGAATATGGGGAGACCAGTCACAAATTCCAAAGATTCTTCTTCTGTAAGTGCCATACAGGAGGTGTTTTCTCTTGGATTAGGAGCCACAGATGTGAGAATAGAATATTTGAATAATAGAAACAAGGAAAGAAAAGTGGAGTCTATTCCAGGGTCACTTATATACTGCTTGTCTCAGAGAGATAATCTCTTCTGCAATTCTCAGTAGGAAAGCCCCTTCCACTTTCTCACTGCCACTACATTTTTTAAAATATAAAGTGAAATTTATATTTCTGTAAAAAATCCCAACAAATGCATTATTAAGCCTTATAAAGGTTTAATTAACATAATTATCTACACATTCGTGACGTGCAGAAATTGCTTATCTCTGCTGTATGGACCTGAGAAAGCAGAACCATAATCAGGATGATTAATATATCTAACACCCAAAAGAAGGTTTATTTGGACTACTTTGTAATTTGTTTTCTCTCCCATCCCACCACTCCTATACATCTCCAAGGAATTACTTTTATACTATGTTAGTTTACCCTAACTCTAGAGAACAGAAAAACAGTGTGTAATATTTACATATTTTTAATTAAATATGCATATTCTCACACAACATTCTGAGACTAGAGACATTTTATATATAAGATAGAACTGTTGGAACATTAAGGCAGATATAGGCCAGTGTTCCATTTACAAAACAACTTCACTCAGCCTTACTCCAAATGATGGCCCAAAATTATTTTATGTCTGATGATTAATCACTTCAGAACCAGTATTGATTATCTTGTAGATGATATAGATATATCCGTTCTCCAGTATACACTCACATTTTTAGAGAATATGTTAACAAATACTTTTGGATAAGACTTAGAGAAACTTCTAAATATTGGTTTGAAAAATCATCACAAGCTTACTAATGCTTAATATGTACACAATTTGTAATTTAGTTTTGGGTGTATATTTTATAAGACTACTTGTGGTAAAAATTACACACTAACTCAAATTGCTAATTCCCCATCCAAAATAATAATATAAAAAGGTTAAATACTCAAAATGAATCACTGAGACGGTTTAATAAAGGATTTTTTTTCAAAGATATAAGTAAGACCAGGACACCAATAAGGAATGATAAAGCACTTTAAGAGAAACAAAATTAGCAAGCCATCACTTACTATTTATACTTCCAGGATAAATAGTTCCTAGAACTTTAAGGGGCTCAACGAACAGAGCCAAGCCTAATCATGAACCCATAGGAAAGGAACCTTAGAAAAAATCACCTTATACTACTATTGTTGTCTCCTTTGAAAATAATGAAACTTCAAACTCAAAGAGTAAGATACCTAGTATTTCTAAAATCCAAGCAATCAAAAGAGGTTATTCTTCTAGGGATACAAAGAATGATGAAAATAATAGAAAGTGGTGCTTAAGGTATACAGAGTAGATCCACCCTATGACTACACAATCACTGAATAGTTACTAAGGTAAATACACTCAAAGTTTTCTTCCATGTTAGAAAATTAGATGTTTTGTTAAGCTGTATAATATCAATAAATATTTGGAAAGCACTACCAGAATATTAAAGGAACTTAGTTTTCATTTCCTATTTTATATATTTATCTTATTGTTTAAAATGATACTTTGAAAGTGTTTTATTTGTTTGACTGCTCTACTACATGATCTTAAGAGAAAGGAAAATCTTCATAAGTTTTGTTCTTGATAGCCCAAGGGTTAATTGAATACATAGTAGAGACAAATATTTTAAAGCTAAAGTATAAAGATTGTTCTGTCTCAATTTTTTTATTATTAAAATAGATTAATTATGTTTCATGAATCTAAAGTAATCAATATAAGAACGAGTTTGATTTTTTTGAATTTGTTGAGACAGTATTTTCTCATCCATTCATCCAGCCTGTCTCTTGGGCATTCAACCATTCACACTGACTGATAGAATTGATATGTGGGATGCTATTCTCTTCATCATGTTAGGTAGTATCTTATTGTTTTGTTTTCCCTCTTGTGCTATTGTTTTATATGAGCTAAGAACTTTAGCTTTCGGATGATTTTAGGCTAGTGGGTACATGGACCTATATGTTGATCCATGTATAATGCAGTTCTGAGTATTTTCTGTAGGGCAGGTCTGATTGTGACAAATTCCCTCAGTGTTTGGTTGTCTGGAAAAGTCTTTTTTATTTCTCCTTCATATAAGAAAATTGCTTTTGCAGGGTTCAAAATTCTAGGCTGGCAATTGTTCTGTTTAAGAAGACTGAAGAGGGGCCCCAAATTCCTTCTGCCTTCTAAAGTCTCCATGAATAAGTTTACATGTCTCATATTTAATACAATTACATAAAACTAATATGAACAGATCATACTTTTATAATTAAAATATGATATATTATTATGGGTAAATATGAGAAGTGGGGAAGTATGTAGGTGATTGTGTATTGGTGTGTTATGTGTTGAGGAGTAAGTGGAAGGGTAAAATAGAAATCCCTGTCTTTCATAATGGAAATGTAATACAAGATGGCTAAAATTAGTAAATAAGGGAATACCTGTGTATATATGTTATTAAGGAGATATATAGAAATTACTGAAGTAATTGAAAATGGCTGTCTATGGAAGAGTCAGCACTGGAAGTTGGCAAGGTTAGAGAAATTGTTTTATGTTAGAATCTTCTAGAACGATTTCCCTTCAAAGGAAACATAGCATATGTAACAGTGCATAAAAACTTTAATAAAATAAATTTTCCTCCACTCATCTACCTGCCCAATTGTAAAATTATTTTCCAAGAGCAACTTCTGATAATATTTTTCCATTTACTTCAGCAATTGCATACATATATATGAGAAAAATTGTACACAGTATTCTGCGCTCATTTTTCTTTCATTAAAATATTTAAGACCCATTCATTTTGTTAAGTTTGTGCTATTCTTTTAATATCTCATATTACCTTGTAGTCTTTCATTGTACATTATATTTCAGAGATTTTAAGCACACTTTTTTAATATTCCTGCAATAGTATCTTTCTCATATAATTGGTAGGTTTTTTACTTTATTTGTAAGTACATAAAATAATAATACAATTTATAACAGTGTTTTATTTTAAATGAAGTATATTTAATCAGTACTTTATTGATTGATATTTAAGTGGTTTCCTGTACTTCAAAAGTAAAACAATATTGTAATGTTGCAATAGATATAACAAAACTTTTTTTTGGCATAAGTAGAAATGTATCATTGGGATTAAAAATATAAAATTAAAATTCTAAACCAAGTGTATATGCATTTTTAATTTCTGAAAGTATTAAAAAATTTACCTGTAAGGAAGATGCAACAATTTGTGTATTCATTTTGAGTCTTTGAAAACATCTGTATCTCTTCATCTACAAAATTGCTTTTTATTTTTAAAAATTGTTATCTGAGCCAAGCTGATTGGTTAAAAATGTCATCTTGTATCTTTGGCATTATTCATTTTTTAATATTATTAGAAAGACATACATTTAAATGTTTTATATCAATTGTAATTTTATTTAATATGAAATATTTGTTCATATTATTTTCTATTATTTTCACAATTCCTATTGAGTTGTTGGTTTTGAAATACTTACAGTGGCCCTTCAAATATGAAGTAACATTAATGTTCCATCATATACTTTGTTAACGTGATTTAAGAAATATTTAGTTTTTCTAATATTTTAAATATACATTTAATATATTTTATTTAAGGCTAAAAATCCATAGCCATAATTATGTTACTTGTGTTTTTTCAGTTGTCTCAAATGAATGTTTCATGTTTTGGAAATTACATTATTTCATTAGAAAATTTATTGAAAGAGAAGATAAATAAATATGTTAAAATATGATATTTTAGAAAATTGTTAAGCACTATTTTCTATATTTAGGTACCACTTTTTCACAACTATATTAACAAAATAAAATAAAACCTGACTTGATCACTATGCCTATGTATATGTAACCAATTTTTTTCATGTGTCCCATAAATTTGCACAAATAAAAAAAATACATAATATAAAACATTTTGATTGTTTTATAAATCAGATACATTCTTAATATGGCTATGTTAAATATCTTATACATTAAAATAAATCTGTATTTACCTACATTTCTCCCCATGGAAAAACACATACCTAATTATTGTGAATGATATAAATTTGTAATAAGACTGGCAAAATTCTGGCAAATATTGAAATTGTTCAAATTTGCATCAGAGTGGCCTCTATAACCTCACCTAGACAGGGAACATAACTTTATTATATTTTAATTTTTTTCCTTGGAGATAATATCACTGTGCCACACAAATATAAAAATAGGAAATTAAACTAGATAAGACAGTAGCAATGACAGGCAAAGACAGTGTAAAAGAGATATGCTGTATCTGTATCTACCAGGATCAGTTGGCACTCTCTTGCAGCAGGGAGAACTAGCATTCCCAAACAGCTTCTGATATCACAGCAAAGGTGTTCAGGAACTGTCAAAATGAATCCTTAACTGATCCTAATTTTCAGGATGATATATAGCAGCAGACAGTGGCTCAATGAAACCTTTGTTTACTTACAGCTTTAATAACCTACGTTATAGTGATGGGAAAATTCTATACACTGCCACTAAAAGACATTTTATTAACCTTTAGAACAACCTCATTTCAATGTTTAGCATATACATCCAATTTGAGACCATGTGGCAAAATATTCCTAACCTACAAAAGTTGTTTCTTTATCAGCTGTCAGAAGAAAATTCATTATGACATTAAGGGCATTTATGTTTCACATCTGTCATAATATGTCTTATTTGAGAACTTCTTGAACATAGAATGTAAATAAAGTACCATTAGTCCTCATTATTGGTAATACTACTAAGAAAAAGAAAAATAATAAACAGAGATTATTCTATTAAGTTTCAAAGTATAATGTAATTAAAAACTCTACTCACAATTTTATTTTCCATATTTGCATTGGAAGATCCATATTTTCTCCATCTAACAAATTAGCACATTATAGATTTTAATAAAGCATAATTCTCCTAAATGTAATGGCTTTCTGTATCAGACCTGAATGTCATTGAAATATCTTTGTAGATAATTTTTGTAATAAGTAAGGAAATCTAATATTTTCTCATGTAGACAAGACCTTCAACTAGAACTTTTAAGTTGTATATCATACAGAAGATATATTGAATGTGAACAACTTTGTTTTAATTTCTTTTCCTACACCCATCGGCCTGTACACTTGTGTCTTCCCCAAACTTCCTTGTTTCGGATTTTACAATCTTATTCCTACTAACAGAAAGGCAAATCCACCTACCTCTTACCAATTCTCATGAGCTCACATATATACCTAGTATATCCACATCTCTCCTTAATTCTGGACATTCTTTCCAAATAAATTAGACAACCAGGTGCACTGCCCAATGCTCTCCTCATTGAGAGGATTAACCACTACTGCTTACTTTTAGAAGCAACTTTATGTGAGGTTGTAGTCAAACGGTCAATTTTCAGCTTGTACTTACATCCCAAGCTAAGCAATACATGAAGCAAGCTTTGTTAGTTGGCCATAAATGAGCTGAAGATATGATTTTAGTTTAGTGAGTATGGCAGAATCCAGCTCCTGAGGAGATGCTTTAGTATTGTGGACACTTGATATATTGAGCTCAGGGTCCAGTAGCATTCCAGGAGCTTTATAAAGGTGGTGTAATATTCTCTGCCGCTGGTAGCGTGGCTTTGATCTAATATCCTCAAGGTCTATTTGATCATTCTCATCTTAAGTTTTGCCATAAATAACATATGACACATTTTTCATCAGAGGTTCATGTAGTGTTATAGGGTTTGGCTACTATCTTGGCTCAAGAAGCAGAACTGCTTATACCAAAGGCTGGACCTGTTGATGAGTTTGTTTTCTCTTACAGATCATATTCAAAACTAATAGCCTTTTCCCACATTTGTAAATTTATGGAGGCAGAATTCTCAAGAGTGGAGTGTGCTAAACCCCAAAACTGAAGAGGCCTTTTGTATGTTGTGCTTCTTTTTTTTAATGGTGGGAGTCAAAATAAATCATAATTTGTTCTTTACTTTAGAGAACATGTTTGGTTGTACCACTGGCCACATGAAAATTTTCACTGATATGGCAGGTCATAACACTTCTTTCCATTTATCTACAGTCATCTGTACCCTCTGTAGATCATTTGTCTTACAAAGATCTTTGAATGTCTACTCTGCTAATATGATGCCACTAATATAGGGGAATACTATAATAGATCTGTATGAAGTCAAGATTTTCTATAATCTTTGGACTATTTTAGGATAAGTACAGGGACAGAGGACAGTTGATTTATTTTTTAGTGTGTGATTTGCTTTCTCATGTGACCATAAACCGATTCTCTTGCCTGATAGGGATAGAGAATACATTTGCTAATGTACCACTTACAGGAGGCTGTGCTAATCAACTTGACCAAAGATACTACACCTGGCATCACAGTTGCAAATGGGGATAGAACTTGCTGAATGTGTGAAAATCCACTGATCTCCTCCTGGATCTAGTAGATTTATGTTGGTGCCAAAGTGATGATTTAAATGAAGGTATAAATAGGATCACCACTCATCCATAATAGTAATTTAGAGTATGTAATCATTGCTTTCTTTCCAAGATGTGTCCAGTGGCGTAACCAAACATGTTCTATAAAATAAATAACATATTATATTTTATTTTACCTTCTACCATTAAAAAAGAAGCACAAGATGAAATTATTTTTTTTTATTTTGTAGCTATTACAAGGGAAGTCATTTTCAATAGGTTTCCCTATATATTTTCCACTATGATAGCTCTCACCTAAAAGAGCAAGAAATCAGTGTGTGATTTTTCCCAGCTATGCCCATTCCAATAATATATTTTGACAATGAAAAAAAAAATTATCAAGTGTGCCCATGGATCTGGAGCATTCACTCTGAACCAGACTGAGAATCATACTCTATTTATTGTGCTGACCGCTGCCATGGTTCAGATATTTGTCCTCTCCAAAACTCATGTTGACATTTAATATCCAATGGGCAGTATTGAAAAATGAGGCCTTTAAGAGGTGATTAGGTCATGAGGGCTCTGCCTTCATGAATGAATTAATGCACTAATGGATTAATGGATTAACAACTTAATTTATTAACATGGGAATGGGACTAATGGCTTTATAAGGAGAAGAGAGACCTAAGCTAGCTCACACAGTCCCCTCACCATGTGATGCCCTGTACCCTGGGACTCTGCAGAGCCCCCGATAGGAAGTAGGCTCTCACCAGATATGCCCCCTTTACCTTGGACTTCCTATAAGAAGTCCAAGAACTATAAGAAATAATTTTGAGAGCTTGTTTGGAGGTTCCAGCAGGGGAGACCAGCTACTCATATACTCTTGAGCAAAGAAGGGTCCTCCTCTATCTGGGAAGATTGTCCTCTTCTACTAAGTACACAGCTTCGGGAGGGATGCATATAGAGCCATAAGGGAGGATGGGGATACTCACCTAGCCAGCCAGATCAGCCAAATCAACCCTGGCAATCAATGTAGTGACAGATGTCACAGCCAGATATCCCTGACATCCCCCAATGGCAATGACAGCAACAGCAAAAAAAACTAAAGAAGACTTGATTAAATTAAAAAGCTTCTGCACAGTCAAGGAAATAATTAACAAAGCAAACAGACAAACTATAGAATGGGAGAAAATATTTGTAAGCTATACATCTGATAAAGGGCTAATAATCAGAATCTACAAAGAACTCAAGCAAATCAGCAAGAAAAGTAAAAACAAACAATCCCATTAAAAAGTGGGCAAAAGACATGAACAGAAGCTTTTGAAAAGAAGATAGACAAATGGCCAATAAATATATGATAAAATATTCAACATTACTAATTCCTGGGGAAATGCACATTAAAACTACAATGACATATCCCTTTCCTGCAGTTAGAATGGCTTTTGTCAAAAAGTCCAAATACAATAGATGTATGGATGCAGAGAGAAAGGAATGCTTATACATTGTTAGTGGGACCTCAAATTAGTACATTGTCCATGGAAACTAATATGAATATTCCTTAAAGAACTAAAAGTAGACCTACCATTTGATCCAGCAATTCCACTACTGGATATTTACCTAAAGAAAAAGAAGCCATTTTATCAAAAAGACACCTGCACTGGAAAGTTTATTGCAGCACAATTGCAAAGAGGTGGAATCAACTGAACTGCCCATCAGTTCATGAGCACATAAACAAAATATGGTATATGTATACCATGGAATACTACTCAGCCATGAGGAAATATGACTTAATGCCTTTTGCAAAAATTTGGATAGAACTGGAGGCCATTAACCTAAGTGAAATATCTAAAGAATGGAAAAACAAACACCACATATGTTCACTATTAAACTGGAATTAACCAATGAGCACACATGTGCACAGAGGGAACTAAAACTCAGTGGGAATCAACCAGGGGGAAGAGGAGAGAAGGGTTTGGGCAAAAAGCTACCCAATGAGTACAATGAAAACTGTTTTGGTGATAAGCACATTTATAACCCTGACCCAAGGATAACAAAATTGACACATGTAACCACAAACATGTATACCCCTATAATAGTTCAAAATAAAAAAGAAATAATTTTGTTTCTTATAAATTATCCAGTTTTAGTTATTCTATTTGAAACAACAGAAAGTAAACTAAGATAATCTTATACACCCCTACTCTGACAAGGGAGCCATGATGATATTTGGGTCTTCAGTTATTACTGTCCATCCAGTTCAACGGTGTGTTCAACAAGTTTTTGTACTTTTCCTAGTATATGTTTACTCAGTCCATAGGTCATTTTATGGAAAGAACAGCAGAAAACTGCTGTGTATATTTGCTATAGTGTCCCAGCATCCTTTCTCATAGACAGCCAGCCTTCCATTTAGTCAATGGGTTTCTGGTTCACATTTGAAAACAGGGTGAGGGATTACACCAACTTATTGGTAAGGTTGCCTACTGCCTCCTAATCATACATATCAGATTTATTTTGGTTATTATATAAAGTAATATCCTTTTTGGGTGTTCATGTCTCTTATCCCTGGAAATTCCATGTTCCATTAAATATCTTTATAGCTCTCTGTGGGTCAACTCTTCCTAATTGCCAGTTTTATAAGTCTCCTCATTACAATAATTAGATTCTACTGGTTGTGTTTGATTAAGCATTACCACCTGGTCTCTATTATTCCTTTGAATCTTAGCTTGCTCATTACCATCATGGTACTCAATTCTGTAGCAGCACCTCTTCTCATAAGCCCTTGCTTTCAAAAGATAGTCACCACTGAGCTCCTTAATATAATCATCTTTTCTCTCACCAGTGCATTCCTGTGTTTTCACCTATCTGTTCTATGAAAAATCCACATAAGTCAAGGCAGATGATAGAGGTTACTGTAAATATAGATAATATTCCTGACTGTTCTCCCCTGCTGCATGGGTTGACATCACTTGAGCAAATTGATGCACATGATATGCAGCTGTCAATTTTATGAATGAGTTATTTTAGATATTCAGCAGAGAGAATCAAAAGCAGTTTGTGTTCCAGTTGAATAAAAAAGGGGGAAGCAGTTCATCATTGTCTTGCCTCAAGATTAATTTAACTGTCCATCTTTCTTTCTTCTATGTGACAGTACACAGCAGCTTTGATCATCCTGGCATTCCATATAGTGACATACTGGTCTTCTCATGACATTTAAAATATTTTAGCTCTGGTGAAAATGATCTGTTGTTACTAAGATGTCTATTAGATATCCTGGACTATCTATGAATATATTCAATCCAGGGAATGAAAATAAACCCCTGAACACTATAAAATTGTATTTAATCCAGAGAATGAAGATAAACCCCATGAATATTTGGAGAAATTTTAATACATTGACATTTCTATGGGTCCATTGTCTTGGGCATTCAGAAGGATCACTTCTAAGTAGAATTATGGGTTATAATACCAATCCAGCTTATGCTAGACAGCCACTTTACTTTTCAAAAGTGTCTTGGTTAGAATGATCACCTACTTTCTGTGCTAAAATGACAAATTCTTGCAAGCTATTACCTCTCCAACAGGAGAATTGAAATATTGAGAGAATCACTAGGCCCTCATGGTCCTGGCATTTTGATTTTAAAAGATTTCATTTATAAGCTAATAATTGATCCAAGTCAGAGAAGCTATGAGCCAGAACCCCAAAGAATGGCTCTGTCTGGAAGCTACCTCCTTTTGTCAAAAGTTATAATAATAAACAAAATAGGCATAGATGGCTCATATCTTAAAATTATCAAATCCATCTATGACAAACCCACTGCTAATATCATTCTACGAGGGAAAAAATTGTAACCTTTCCCCCTTCGATCCGGAACTAGACAAGGATGCCCACTATCTCCTCTCCTATTCAACATAGTGCTTGAAGTCCTACCGATAGTAATCAGGCAGGAGAGGGGTATCAAGGGCATTCAAGTGGGGGCAGATGAAATCAAACTCTCGCTCTTCGCAGATGATATGATATTATACTTAGAAAACCCCATGGACTCTTCCAAGAGACTCCTAGACTTGATAACTGAATTTGGTAAAGTTTCAGCATATAAAATCAATATACGCAAATCAGAAGCATTCATATATGCCAAGAACCATCAAGCAGAAACTCAAATCAAAAATGCAATACCCTTTAATATAGCCCCAAAGAAAATTAAATATCTAGGAGTATACTTAATGAAAGATACAAAAGATTTATACAAGGAGAACTACAAAACACTAAAAAAAGAAATTGCAGAAGATTTAAACAGATGGAAAAACCTACCTTGTTCATGGATTGGTAGAATCAATATAGTTAAAATGTCAATATTACCTAAAGTGATCTGCAGAATCAATGCAATGCCCATCAAAATACCATCACCATTCTTTACAGATCTAGAACAAATAATTCTTCACTTCATATGGAACCAGAAAAAACCTCGTATAGCCAAAGGAATCTTAAATAAAAAGAACAAACTGGGCTGCATCAGTCTACCTGACCTCAAGCTGTACTATAAAGCAATAATAGTTAAATCAGCCTGGGACTGGCACAAGAACAGAAGCATAGATATCTGGAATAGATCTGAGATACCAGAGATGAAACCATCAGTATATGGTAACCTAATCTTTGACAAAGCTGGCAAAAATACACATTGGGGAAAAGAATCTCTCTTCAATAAATGGTGCTGGGAAAACTGGTTAGCTACATGCAGAAAAGCAAATCAGGATCCCTATCTCTCACCTCTCACAAAAATTCACTCAAGATGGATAACAGACTTAAACCTAAGACATGAAACCCTAAGAATCCTAGAAGAAGATGTTGGGAAAACCCTATCAGACATTGGCCTAGGCAAAGAATTTTTGAGGAAGACCCCCAAGGCAATCACTGCAGCATCAAAAATAAACAAATGGGATCTGATCAAATTAAAAAGTTTCTGCACAGCCAAGGAAACCATCAGTAGAGAAAATAGACAACCCACAGAGTGGGAGAAAATATTTGCTCTCTACACCTCTGATAAAGGTCTAATAACAAGAATCTATCTAGAACTTAAAAGAATTAACAAGGAAAAAACAAACAATCCCATCAAGAAATGGGCGACAGAAATGAAAAGAAACTTCTCCAAAGAAGACAAAATAATGGCATTCAAACATATAAAAAAAATGCTCAACTTCTCTAATTATTAGAGAAATGCAAATCAAAACCACAATGAGATACCACCTAACCCCAGTAAGAATGGCCTGTATCAAGAAACCCCAAAACAACAAATGCTGGTGAGGCTGCGGAGAAACAGGAACACTCCTACACTGCTGGTGGGACTGCAAATTAGTGCAACCTTTGTGGAAAAGAATTTGGAGATACCTCAAACAGCTAGAAATAGAAATACCATTCGACCCTGCAATAGCATGGTTGGGCATCTACCCAAAAGAGCATAAGACATTCTATTATAAAGACATCTGCCTTCAAATGTTTATAGCAGCACAATTCACTATTGCAAGGTCTTGGAAACAAACCAAGTGCCCGTCAATTCATGAGTTGATAATTAAAATGTGGTATATGCTCACAATGGACTATTACTCAATTCTAAGAAATGACTGTGAGCTAGCACCGTTTATGCTATCCTGGATTAAGTTTAAGCCCGTTATCCAAAGCGAGGCAACACAAGACATGGAAAATGGACCCCACATCTACTCGCCATCAAATTGGTACTGACTGATTAAAACTATGGTTTTCAAATGGTGGCAATGCTCACCAGAGATTCAGGGTGGGGGAACCCAATCTTAGGGATGTGGTGAGCACTTCGGAGGGGAAGGCCATAACTCTAACCCTTCTTAGGGAGAGCCAAAGATATACAATGTAACCAAAATGTCAAAAAAAAAAAAAAAGCAAAAAACTTTTTATCGGGTGGTGGGCAGGCGGGAGGGAGAAGGAGGAAAGGGGTGTATGCTTTCATAATGTGTGTGGTGCACACCACCACCGGGGGATTGGACACATCAGGGGGAGGGAGGGGGGCAAGGGCAATATTTGTAACCCTAACAATATTTGTATCTCCATAATATGATGAAATAAAAGGAAAAAAAAAGTTATAATAATAAAATCATCCACCTCATATACTTGTAACTCAAAGGGGCCATTAGGGATGCATTTTGACACAGATAGTCATTCTTGATCAATGTAATTCCTTCTGACATTTATAATATAGAGAAGAAATTCTCTCAAGGTAGTAAGTTTGGATAATTGTAGGACCCACCTCGTTTGGTTCCTGTGTCTTTAGGATCACATCTTCATTGACTCTGCTATGTTTGGTTTTAACAGGGGGAGTAAATCTGGATTCTTCTACTCCATCTTGGCAAGAAATAGACATTTGTGGGATCATAATTAAAATCATTTTATATTCCAAGGTCCTGCCAATAAGCCACATCATAAATCCAAGTCTGCTGAAATCTTTGATAATCTTCTTATTTTTCCAGTGTGTTCTATGGTTAATTCCAGGAGGCCTGGAACTAGCCTGTGTACTTTTATTAAAATGTAAGTTGTATCTGTATTGCACTGACCCTTGGTAATACATAATGCATGCTGGTTAATAATGTATGTAGTAACCAGGAGTCTAAAGAAACTTGGGGTGATATTTACTAGCTTATCTGTGTTGTTTACAGATAACGGTGTTATTGGTGATTTACATCTATTTTCAGTGAGAACTCCCAAGGGTTCTGACATTGAAAGTTCATTATATAGTAAGAATATACCTTCTAAATTAGAAAGGTACTAGAAATTCTGGATGAGACTCCATTTTGGGCTCCCCTGTTCTGAGGTGTTCTATGAATATCAATAGTTTTCCATTCAGGAGAGAAAACTCAGTGTGGTCCTTACAAAGGGAGAACAATTGGAATTGCACCTCACCTTTGCTTACTGCTTAATTTGAAGCAGCCTTTGACTGTTTTGCATACCCTTCATGCAATGCTGTTGCTGTATTGCATTATTTTTTCTATAATAAACTATATATTTGTAAGTATTTTCATTATGGGTCTCATGAATCTTTTTTTTTTTAGCATGGATCAGTTGCTTTCTGGAAGTTTCACATTGTTGATATTCTGCTTGAGATTTGGCAAAAGACTTGAAAGGAAATAACATACAATATTTCAGGGTATCTTTTCTAAGATACTTGGTCCTCTTCAAATTCCAGTCTCCATAGAAACCTGAACCCCTTACTTTATATTCACAGCTAATAGAGAGTACTTTAAACTTCCTGTTCTTATATTCTAATTTTATTTTCTATATTTCTTTACCCATAAATCAACAAATTAACCAAGATAATAAAAAGGTGAATATGAGGTTCTCATTTGTGTGCTATGAGCTTTTCCAGGTACTTTTGACCTTCAAGTTGCCTGTACCAGTTGTTCATCAATGGCTTTTAACAATTTTTCATGTAATAATATTTTGCTAGCTTTGTAGTTCTCATAGTATAAACATTGGTCTGATATAAAACACTATTTGATTACTAAAATTGAAGACCTGAGGTACATTTTAGCAACTTATATATTGAACTGAAGTTACAAAGGATGCCTACCACTATATTCAACTGTAAGTTTCAAGATTTGTACTGCGTAATATGGTGGACACCAGACAACATAAGTACTTAAATTTAAATTTGAATTAATTAAAATTGATTAAATTACAAATTGTATTGCTCAATTTCACTAATCACATATGGCTAATGGCTGCTTTCTTGGATAGTGCAGATATAGATTATTTCTATAACCACAGAAAGTTCTGTTGGACAGTTCTAGGCAATCCATACAGGAATTGCTGAAATGATGCTACTAAACTTTCATTCCAGTTTTGGTAATCACACTCAAAGCTATCAATTCATTCCGAGGTGAAATACTGGTAGATGGAGAATCTATTTTAAGAGAAAGTAAGTCATCAGAATGCTGTGAACACACTCATTAAGTCCTATTCTCTTTAAGCCAAATATGAAGGGCTTAAAAAAAATACTTGCAGAGCTTCTACTAGCTTTGTGGTTCCCAAATTCATAATTAAGTAACATGATGTTTATATGGTTTGACTATTTTAGTGTAATCCACTAAAATAGTGGAATCCACTAAAATCCACTAAACTCTACATCTATCTCTGGTCGCTTGAAGCCTGCAGCTGTCCATAATTAAAATTCAGGTAATGGTTTTCAGCTGTTTATGTAGCTAATTGCAGCAGGTAGAGGTGAATTCTAGGGGTCAGGGGTAGGTTAAAGCAGCATGTAACCTCCAATTAATGAACCTACTCTAGTTCCTCTTTTCACATAAAATACATTTAGAAAATCTTACCTAATTTATTAATAATTGCCTGATCTGCAATCCAAAAGTCATTTTGTATATCTGTTCCATTGTTCATTATAGCAATATGTACATTAGATTTTAACTCTTCGATATCTTTAAATAATTTTTTCTACGAATTTTATTGCTTTTGGTCAGGATCAAAGTTATTTATCAGAGCACATACTAACTAGACAATGTTAATCAAATATCTGTTTACTGTATAGCTTTTCTATTATTAGCCTGATGATTTTGAACCATGGCACACAATGAAACTTCAGTTCTTTTGTACTTCTTTTAAGGATGCTTTCAATTACCCAATCTACCATGATTTTCAAGAGTCTATCTAATTTGAAAAGTTTGGTGTATATTTACTTAATTTCCTGGCACTGCATTTCCATGATTCATAGGTTCAGCCATTTTTGCATTTCCAAGATCTCTTTTCATGCTTTACTTCATATCTGACTTTTTTAAATGTGTGAAACCTCTTCTAAGGCTATTGAAGCAAATAGTCTAGCTATGAAAACAACCATTACAATCATAACATTTCCTCGTGTGTTTTGCATTCAGGTATTTGCTTATTATATTGAAAATAATAATTAGCTTTAGATTTTGGAAGTTTTATAATCTAAAAAATAAAATTCCTAAAACAGCAGTGTTCTTCATATCTTCTATATTAATTACTATGTTGGTTACATATTATAACCTGCATTTAATTAATTGAGTTATTCATTCACTGTCTTATAACAACAATGATTTAGTGTACTATTTATATTTTCCTTCAAGGAGATATTGCCACTTTTTTGGATCT
>VSMD01114134.1:0-70080 GCA_008750895.1 Mirza zaza
CACTTTATTGCCCAGGCTAGAGTGAGTGCCATGGCGTCAGCCTAGCTCACAGCAACCTCAAACTCCTGGGCTCAAGCAATCCTGCTGCCTCAGCCTCCCAAGTAGCTGGGACTACAGGCATGTGCCGCCATGCCCGGCTAATTTTTTTTTTCTATATATATTAGTTGGCCAATTAATTTCTTTCTATTTATAGTAGAGATGGGGTCTTGCTCTTGCTCAGGCTGGTCTCGAACTCCTGAGCTCAAACGATCCGCCCACTTCGGCCTCCCAGAGAGCTAGGATTACAGGCTTGAGCCACCACGCCCGGCCGCCAACCCTTTTTCTTTACAGCACTCACCACAATGTGTAATTGCAAATGTATTCCTGTAATTCCTGCCACCTAATTACAAGACTAGCTCCACAAGGGAAATCGATTGTGTATGTTTTATGCATTACTATACAGTCAGTTCCTAAACTAGCACCAGGGTTAGTGATCCAAGGATACTGATTTCATATGTATCACTTAGTCACTTGTTATTCATTTCTTCAATTAATTGTCCATGTTGTTATGTAATGTTCCAGAATAAATTTTGAGCTCCACATCACTTAGAATAATTGTTGATTACATTATTATTCTGTTGTTTTACAAATAACATGCCACCTAATTATTTAAATAACCTCATGAATTATGAACAATTTTTACGTATATTTCACAGATAAGGAAATTGAGGCTATCAAGATTAAATAACTAACTAAAGTTACACAATGAATAAATTACAAAATTGAGACTTAGACACAGACTTCTTATTTTTGTCAAGATGGAGTAGTAGGGAATGGATATACCTTTCCATCTGAAACATCTAAATAACTAGAGAAAATATACAAAACAATTGTTATCAGACATTGGGAAACAACAAAAACAATGGTTGATGATCATGAAAATGGTCAAGGGTTTGATGTTCGAATGAAGGAAAAGAAATGAGGTGAGAACTAAGATTGCTTCAGTTTACTGACTATAAAGAATAGAAGTTTATTTGACTCATGATTTAGGAGGCTATGAAGTCCAAGATTTAAGGGCCACATCTGGTGAGAGACTTATTTCTGTGTCATAACATGGTGGAAATGCAAGCCAGCACACAAAATATGGGTAATGTGATGCCTCCAGGTTTTTTTTTTTTTTTTTTTTTTTTTTTTTTTTTGCTTAGGCCCTTTTTGTTTTGGCTCTTTGGGCTCTTTTTTCTTTTGTACCATATTAAGTTTAGGATTATTATTTCTAGATTTGTGAAATATTACTTTCATATTTTGATGGAAATTGCCTTGAATCTATAAATCATGTTGGGCATTATGGACATTTTTTAAAATGTTGGTTCTTTCAATCCATGAGCATGGAATTTTTTTTTCCATTTTTTTGTGTCATCTATGATATATCTCATCAGTGTTTTTAGTTCTCTTTGTAGATATCTTTCTCCTCCTTGGTTAAATATATTGCTTGGTATTTTATTTTCTTTGCAGCTATTAGTATTGAATGTTCTGTAAATGTCCATTTTCCAGCTAAATGGTATGGAATTCTTGATTTATATCTCAGCTTGACTGTAATTAGTATATAGAAATTCTACTCATTTGTGTACATCAATTTTATAACCTGAAACTATTGAATTTATCAGTTCTAGGAGTCTTTTAGTGGAGTCTTTAGGGTTTTCTAGATGCAAGATCATATTGCCATCAAACAGGGATAGATTGACCTCCTCCTTCTTGATTTGGATTCCCTTTATTTCTTTCTATTTCCTGATTATTCTAGGTAAGACTTCCAGTACTATGTTGAATAGAAGTGATGATGGTGGGCAACCACGTCTTGTTCCAGTTCTTACGGGGAATGCTTTCAACTTTTCCCATTCAGTATGATGTTGGCTGTGGGTTTGTCAAGTTGGCTTTTATAATTTTGAATTGTGCTCCCTCTACATCTATTTTGTTGAGGATTTTTATCATTAAGCCATGCTAGATTTTATTGAATGTTTTTTCTACATGTATTGAAATGATCATATGATTTTTGTTTTTAATTCTGTGTGTGTAGTGAATTGCATTTTTCGGTTTGCATATGTTGAACCTGCCTTGCATCCTTGGGATGAAACCCATTTGATCATGTTGTATTTTCTTTTTGATATTCTGCTGGATTCCATTGGCTAGTATTTCACTGAGGATTTTTGTTTGTGAGGATTTCTACATTTGTGAGGTATATTGGTCTGCAGTTTTCATTATTTGTTATGTCCTTTCCTGGCTTTGGTATCGGGGTGATGCTGGCTTTCTAGCATGGGTTAGGGAGGATTCCCTCCTTCTCAATGTTGTGAAATAGTTTCAGTAGGGTAGGTGCTAATTCTTCTCTATAGATCTTGTAGAATTCAGCTGTGATCTAGGGCTTTATGTTGTTGTCGGGAGATTTTACTACTGTTTCAATCTCGCTACTCATTATTGGTTAGTTCAGAATTTCTATTTGTTTCTGATTCAGGCTTGGGAGGTTGTGTGTTTACAAAAATGTATTAATTTTCTCTAGATTTCATAGTTTTGTGCATAAAGGTTTTCATAGTAGTCATGGATCACATTTTGTATTTCTGTGGTATCAATTGTAATGTCCCATTTTTCATTTCTGATTGAGCTTATTTGAGTCCTTTCTTTTTTATTTCTGACTAATATAGCTAGTGCTTGATTGATTTTATGTATCTTTTCTAAGAACAAACTTTTTGTTTCATTGATCCTTCATATTGCTTTTTCAGTTTCCATTTAATTTAGTTCTATTCTGATCTTTGTTATTTCTTGCCTTCTGTTACCTTTGTTTTTAGTTTGTTCTTCTTTTTCTTGTTCCTTGATATGCATCCTTAGGTTGTCAATTTGTTATCTTTCTTTTTGATGTAGGCATTTAAGGCTATTCATTTCCTTTTAGTACTGATTTTGCTATGTTTTGTATATTTTGCAAGCTTGTCTCATCTTTGTATGTCAGTTTGAAAAATCTTTTGATTTCCATTTTGATTTAATCATTGACCCACGAATAGTTCAGTGGCAGATTGCTTAATTTTCATGTATTTGTGTATCTTTCAGAATTCCTCCTGGAATTGATTTCTAGTTTTATTCCACTGTGGACAGAGAAGATACATGGTATGATTTTGATTTTTCTGAATTTGTTGAGATTTGCTTTGTGGGCTAACATATGATCTATGGCAGAAAATGTTCCATGTGCTGATGAGAAAAAAGTATATTATGCAGTTTTGTGGGACAATGTTCTGTAAATATTCAGTTCATTGGTTCTAGAGTCTTGTTTAAGTCCATTCTTTCTTGGCTGATTTTTTGCCTCAATGATTTATCCAGTTCTGTGAGTAGAGTGTTGCAGTCCCTGGCTATTATGATGTTGCTGTTTATTTCTTTGTTTAGATCTAGTAGAATTTGTTTTATGAATGTAAGAACTGCTTGTGTCAGTTACACATATACTTAGAATTGTTAAATCTTCTTGTTGACTTGCTCCTCTTATCATTATATTATGACTGTCTTTGTTTTGTTTTAACCACTGTATTTTTAAAGTCTATTTTATCTGATATGAGAATTGCTACTCCTGCCCAATTTTGGTTTCTATTTTCATGAAATAATTTTTTCCACCCCTTGACCTTGAGTCTATGAGAATCTTTGCAAATTAAAGGAGTTTCTTGGGAAAAGCATACATTTGGGATTTGTTATTTAATCCATTCAGCCAATCTATGTCTTTTAAGTGGGGCATTAATTCTGTTTACATTCAATATTAGTATTAATATGTGAGATTCTGTTCTGTTCATCATATTGATTTTTACCTAGCTGCTTTGTTTTCTCCTTTGTGTTACTATTTTATAAGAGCTATGAGTTTCATCTTTTGGGTGTTTTTACACTGGTGTGTATCAATTGTCCTGTTGCTTGTATAGAAGAACAATTTTAAGCATTTTGTGTAGGGCAGGTCTAGTGGTCACAAATTTCCTTAGTGTTTGCTTAACTGAGAAATATTTTATTTCTCCTTCATTTATGAAGCTTAGTTTTTCAGGGTGCAAAAGTCCTGGCTGACAGTTGTTCTGTTTAAAAAGACTAAAATGCGACCCAATCCCTTCTGGCTTGCAAGATTTCTAGTAAGATGTCTGCTGTTAGTTTGATGGGTTTTCTTTTGTAAATTACTTGTTACTTTCATCTTCAGCTTATAGGATTTTCTCCTTAACCTTGACTTCTCCCATACTCATGACTATGCGGATTGCCTGCTTGCTATAAATTTTCCAGGTGTTTGATGACCATCTGGATGTCTAAATATCTAGTTATACCAGGGAAGTTTTCCTCAATGATTCCCTCGAATAGGTTTCTTATGCTTTTTGCTTTTTCTTACTCTCCCTCATGGATACCTGTGATTCTTATATTTGTTCCTCTACACCAATATTTCCTGGAGAGATTGTTCATTCTTCTTGATTGTTTTTTTTCTATATTTTTGATTGACTAGATTAATTCAAAAGCCTTGTCTTCAGGGTCTCATATGTTTTCTTCTGCTTGATCTGGTCTGTTGTTAAAACTTTCTACTGTAATTTGAAATTCCCTAAATGACTCTTTCTAGCAGTTCTGTTATATTATTTTCTTATATTATCTATCTCTTTGGTGAATTTTTTCATGTCTCCATTTTTTTGTTTGTTTCTTTGTGTTGGTTTCCAACTTTCTCTTCAATCTCATTGATCTTATTTGCCATCCATATTCAGAATTCCATACCTGACATTACAACAATTTCCTTTTGTTTGCAGTTTATTGCTGGAGAGCTATTGTGATCCTTTGGGGGTTGTCAAAACAGTCTGTTTTGTCATGTTTCTTGAGTTTTTGTGCTGAACCTTCTTTTCTCTGCTCAAGACAGTTTTGTAGCACACACATTTTCTCCTTCTGGTAACTCTGTTGCTCAGTGAAGAGATGAAGACGCCCCTGAATTATGTACTTGAGTCCTACTCCAGAAGATTAACAAGGTAGAAGAAGGGTAGATGCACTGTGAGTCTTTAACATTTCTTCTTTCCTGAACCCCCCCATTCTTCTGTGGTTGTCATGAGTAGCTGGACTTTGTTCCTTCCCTATGTGTAGGCTCCTTTCCCATGTACCTTCCATCCTGCTGAGTGGGTCACCCCACTTCCTTCTCCATCACATTGGGAGCCTTCTGTCATCTCTCTGTTGATTCTCAATGCTCTATCTTAGACAACAGATCTGCAAGTAAACATCCAATGGTCACTTTTGTTGCTGTCTATAACAGTGGCATGTACAACCTGCTACTAGTCTGCCATCTGGGCTCCTCTCTTCTCAATTTTCCAAAGAACATTAAATTTTAAGTCCCCAGAATAATCTTCTTTTACTCCACATCTAGCTTTTTAGATATACTTGGGAGAGTGGAATTGGCCCCCATAGCCTAGGGATACCCCACCCTTATGGCTTTGCAAGGCTTATGCCATGGCTTCAACTCTCTTGGGTTGGACTTGTAAGCTGGTGGCCCTACAGTTCTGTGGTCTTGGTGATGATCCCACTTCCATGGCTCTACTAAGTATTGCCCTACTGACTCCACATTTCTGCTCTGCATTGCCCTAGTAGGGGCTCTCTGTGGTGACTCCTCCCCTGTGACAAACCTATCCCTGTGCCCCCAGGATGTCCAAAATATCCTTTTAAATCTAGGTCGAGAAAGTCATGTCCACCCAGCTCTTGCATTCTGTATGTCTACAGAGTTATGATCACGTGTATGCTGCCAAATCTTATGGCCTATATCTTCTGGATCACTGAGCTTAGAAGGCAGAAGTGGGAGTCCAGGGAGGCCAAGATTACTAGAATTCATAAGGCAGAGTAATAGAAAGGACAGGCTTTCACAACAAGCACTCCACAGTCCCTAGAGTGTTCTTCTTATGTTGTTAGCTGAAATATTGATACACATATGCATGTGAGGAAACTACATGAAGTTAAGGAAAGAACCACCTGAAATGAGCATAGAGAATAATCTCTAGGATTCACACAAAGCTGAAAAGACATCATGTTCCCTCCAGCCACAAAACAAAACCTCACAATTCACAGGGAATTGGAAAAAGTAGTCAGAAGGATATTACTCGAATATTGGAAAAAACTTAGCCCTAGATTAAAGGTTGTTCTGGTCCAGTATAACAAAGCGTAAATATTAGCCCAGAAAGAATCAAGTGTTTCAAAGAATCTTTACTGTTTCCCTACCAAAAAAGCACAAATGATACACAAACATGCACACACACACACACATAGACAATGCTATGAACAAATTCACATTATTTACCATCCACCCCAAAATTACTACAAATAGTGAGGAGAAAAATACAATTAAAAACAACTGAGAAATGATAGGTTTGTTTTTGGAGATTGATGGTGGTTTTTGTTTTGTTTTGTTTTGTTTTGCTTTGTGTGGAGGGGGCAGAAAATGATAAACTTATTCTAAAGTTTGTATGGAAATTGAAAGGAACATGAATAACAAAAACAACATTGGCAGAGTAAAACAAAGTTGAAATACTTATGCCACCTGATTTCAAGACTCATTATTATAAAGATGCAGAGTACTATTGGTGTAAAGATAGAAACATAGATCAATGGAACAAAATAGAAAGCCCAGGAAAAACTGTGCACATATGTTTCGCTGATTTTCTCCAAATGTTCCAAGGCATTACAATGAATATAATTATTCTTTTTAGCAAAGTGTGCCATAATGCTTGTCTATCTACATGAAAAAATTGAACCACAGTCCTGTTTAAAAAATTAACACAAAATGGGTCATGGACATATATATAAAACCTAAAAATTTTAAACTTTTAAGAGAAAGTCTGTGTGACCTCGATTTAAGGAAAGATTATTTCTACACCAAAAACATACCATAAAATAAATCCATAAAAAATGAAACCTCCTAATTGGGTTTCATAAAATTTAATTTTTGCTCTTTAGAACATACTGCTAGATAATGAAAAGAGAAGCCTCATACAGGATGAATATTTTAAGACAAAATATTTCCAAATGTGAGTACACCTAAAAATACTCAACATCAGTAGTCATTATGGAAATCCAAATCAAAACCAAAATGAGATATTGTTACATATTCATTAAAATGGCTAAAATTGAAAAGACTAGCATACCGAGTGTTTGTGAGGATGTAGAGTGACTGGAACTTTTATACGTTGCTGAGTGAAAAGCAGAACAGCCCAGTAATTTTGGAAAATTATTTTTCAGATTTGTTAAAAAATTTAAACATATACTCATGATTTCATCCAGCCATTCTACTCCCAGGTATTTACTCAAGAGAAATAAAAGCATATATCTACAAAAGTACTTGCACACAAACATTCATAGCAGCTTTGTTTTTAATAGCTCAAAATGAGAAACAACCCAGATTTGTGCCAACAGGTGAATAAATAGCCACTAATGTGAATGAACCATCGATGCATGCAGCAACTTGATGGATCTCAAAATAATTAGAGAGTGAAGGAAGTCAGACAAAAAATAATACATGCTGCATGATTCCATTAACATAAAGTTATAGAACATTCAAATTAATCTTTAACCTTCTTGGTTAATTATATTCCTAAATATTTTATTTTCTTTGTACCTGTTGTGAATGGTATTGAGTCTTTGATTTGACACTCAGCTTTACTGTTATTGGTATATATACATGCAACTTTGCTTAATTTATTTATCAGTTGCTGGAGTCATTTGGTGGTGTCCCTCGTTTTTTTTTTTTTTTTTTTTTTTTTTTTTTTTTTTCTCATACATGCAACCAGCCTATGTCTTTTGAGAGGAACATTCAGTCCATTAACATTAATGTATAGCCTTGATATGTGTGATATTGTTCTGTTCATCCTGTTGGCTAGTCCCGTTGCTTTGTTTTACCTCTTGTTCTATTGTTGTATAACAGGTGGGAGTTGTGGGGTTCTTGTTAGGTGGTTTAACACTGGTGGGTATCTGTTGTGCTGATTTGTGTATAGTGCTGTTCTGAATATTTCATACAGGGCAGGTCTTGTCATGGCAAATTCCTTCAATGTTTGCTTGTCTGGAAAATATTTAATTTCTCCATAATTGTGAAAATTAGCTTTGCAGGATACAAAATTCTAGGATGGCAGTTGTTCTATTGATTTCAATTTATTATGGGGCCCCAATTCCTTCTGGCTTGTAAGGTTTCCACTGAGAAGTCTCCAGTTAGCCTAATGGATTTTGCTTCGTAGGTTATTTGATGCTTTTGTCTTGCTGCTTGTAGAATTTTCTCCTTCGTTTTGACTATGGCCAAGTTGGTTACTATGTGTCTACGAGAGGACCTATTTGTTATTAATTTTCTCAGTGTTCAATGTCCATCTTGGATCTCTATTTCTGAATATCTGATGATACCAGGGAAGTTTTCCTCAATAATTTTCTCAAATTGGTTTGCCATGCTTTTAACTCTTTCTTCTTCTCCCTCAGCGATACCTATAATTTGAATGTTAATTAATTTAACACTTGCATATCTTTCTCACTGATCACTCAGATGTTTTTATATTCATCTCTGCCTCTTTGAATAACTGGGTTATCTCGGGAGCCTTCTCTTCATGATCAGAGATTCATTCTTCTCCTTGGTTCAGCTTTTTGTTTAAGCTTTGTGCTGTGTTTTGTTTTTATTTCAAAATATTATGGGGGTACAAATGTTTTGGTTACATAAGTTGCTTTTGTATCATTTGAGTCAAAGTTATAAGTGTGTACATCCCCCAGATAGTAAGCATTATACCCATTAGATGTGAATTTACCCATCCCCTCCTCCTGCCTCCCACCTGCTTGATTTCCAATTAATTTTATTTCCTTATGTGCACATAAGTGTTAATAGATTAGTTCCAATATAATGGTGAGTACATGTCGTGTTAGTTTTTCCATTCTTGTGATACTTCAATGATAAGAATGATCTCCAGTTCCATTCAGGTTAATACAAGAATTATTTGTTCACCATTTTTTATGGCTAAGTAGTATTCCATGTATACATATATCATATTTTATTAATCTATTCATGTATTGATGAGCACTTGGATTGTTTCCACATCTTTGCAATTGTGAATTATGCTGCTATGTTTGAATCCATGTGACTTTTTTATGAAATGTCTTTTTTGTTTCCTTTGGGTAAATACCCAGTAGTTAGATTGTGAGATCAAATGGTAGTTCTACTTTTAGTTCTTTGAGGTATCTCCATACTACTTTTCATAGAAGTTGTACTAGTTTGCATTCCCACCAGCAGTGTAGGAGTGTTCCTATCTCACCACATTCACACAAACATTTGTTGTTTTAAGATTTTTTGACTAAAAACATTCTCACTGGAGTTAAGTGGTATCTCATTGTGGTTTTGATGTGCATTTCCCTGATGATTAGAGATGTGGAGCATTTTTTCATATTTGTTGGCCATTAGTCTATCTTATTTTTTCCAATGTAAAACATCTTAATAGGTTGTCAAATATACAGTTATTAGAATTATCTAAATATAAATTATAAAAATCAGTATCGTATTAGATGATTCTATAAAATAAAAACACAAATCACACATTGAAAATAAACCCTGCAGTCCAAGAATAACCCCATAGTACAAATTACAAACACATTAAAAAAATAAAGACATTATTTAGACATTTAAACTCAAGCAACTGACTAGACTAAGTACATTCATTCATCAAGTACAATTAATTAAGCATTGCTGCTTATAGGCACTAATAACACAATTTTAGGTGCAATATCACATGCTTTCATAAATCTTCCAGTACAGTTCCCATAGTAAAGTGTCTTTGTGCACACCAATTTCATTTATATGCAGGTGCATCCTACATCATACTTCAGATTATTTCACTTCATAAACTGTTAATATATACTGTAAGTGAACACCAGGCCAAAGTTTAACCCCAATGATGACAAAATTTAAAAATTTTTAAAAATTCTTAAAAGCATATACTGATTTGATTAATTGCATGAGTACTATTTACACTTACCAGAGGCTATTAAGTAGTGAGAATTTAAATATTAACTCAAAAAAATATGGAGGCCCAACCTTCTTAAAATATTAAGTATTTTAGTAACAATACAATTTTCAAATTTAAAATACCAGTGATTTTTTTTCCTTTTATTTCATCATATTATGGAGGTACAAATATTGTTAGGTTACAAATATTGCCCCTGCCCCCTCCCTCCCCCCAATATGTCCAATACCCTGGTGGTGTGTATCACACACGTTATGGAAGCATACATACATTTCCTCCTCCCCACTCCTGCATGCCCACCACCTGCTAAAACTTTTTTTGTTTTTTTGTTTTTTGTTAGCATTTTGGTTACATTGTATATGTTTGCCTCTCCCTAAAAGGGGTTAGAGTTATGCCCTCTCCCTCCAAAATGCTCATCCCATCCCTAAGGTTGGGTCACCTCCACAAACTGAATCTCTGGTGAGCATTGCCACCATTTGAAAACTGAAGTTTAAATCAGTCAGTACCAATTTGATGGCGAGTAGATGTGGAGCCCATTTTCCATGTCTTGTATCGCCTCACTTTGGATAACGGGCTTAAGCTTAATCCAGGATAGCATAAGTGGTGCTAGCTAACTGTCATTTCTTAGGATTGAGTAATATTCCATTGTGAGCGTATACCACATTTTAATTATCCACTCATGAATTGCTGAGCACTTGGGTTGTTTCCATGACCGTGCAATAGCAAATTGTGCTGCTATACACATTGGGGTGCAGATGTCTTTATAATAGAATGTCTTATGCTCTTTTGGGTAGATGCTTAACAATGCTATTGCAGGGTCAAATGATATTTCTTTTTCTAGCAGTTTGAGGTATCTCTAAATTCTTTTCTACAAAGGTTGCATTAATTTGCAGTCCCACCAGCAGTGTAGGAGTGTTCCTGTCTCTCCGCATCCTCACCAGCATTTGTTGTTCTGGGATTTCTTGATATAGGCCATTCTCACTGGGGTTAGGTGGTATCTCATTGTGGTTTTGATTTGCATTTCTCTAATAAATAGACAAGTTGAGTGTTTCTTTATGTGTTTGCAGGCCATTATTCTGTCTTATTTGGATATGTTTCTTTTCATTTCCATCACCCATTTCTTGATGGGATTGTTTGATTTTTTCTTGTTAATTTATTTTAAGTTCTAGATAGATTCTTGTTATTAGGTCTTTATCAGAGGTGTAGAGAGCAAATATTTTCTCCCACTCTGTGGGTTGTCTATTTGCTCTACTGATGGTATCCTTGGCTGTGCAGAAACTTTTAAATTTGATCAGATTCCATTTGTTTATTTTTGATGCTGCAGTGATTGCCTTGGGGGTCTTCCTCAAAAATTCTTTGCCTAGGCCAATGTCTGATAGGGTTTTCCCAACATCTTCTTCTGGGATTCTTAAGGTTTCATGTCTTAGGTTTCAGTCTGTTATCCATCTTGATTGAATTTTTGTGAGAGGTGAGAGGTAGGGATCCTGATTTGCTCTTCTGCATGTAGCTAACCAGTTTTCCCAGCACCATTTATTGAAGAGAGATTCTTTTCCTCAATGTATATTTTTGTCAGCTTTATCAAAGATTAGATTGCCGTATACAGATGGTTTCATTCTGGTATCTCAGATCTATTCCAGATATCTATGCTTCTGTTCTTGTGCCAGTACCAGGCTGATTTAACTATTATTGCTTTATAGTACAGCTTGAAGTCAGGAAGACTGATGCCTTCAAGTTTGTTCTTTTTAATTAAGATTGCTTTGGCTATAAGAGGTTTTTTCTGGTTCCTTATGGAGTGAAGAATTATTTTTTCTAGATCTGTAAAGAATGCTGATGGTATTTTGATGAGGACTGCATTGATTCTGTAGATCACTTTAGGTAACATTGACATTTTAACTATATTGATTCTACCAATCCATGAACAAGGTAGATTTTGCCATCTGTTTAAATCTTCTACATTTTCTTTTTTTAGTGTTTCGTAGTTCTCCTTGTATAAATCTTTTATATCTTTCGTTAAGAATACCCCTAGATATTTAATTTTCTTTGGGGCTATAGTAAAGTTATTGCGTTTTAGAATTGAGTTGCTCCTTGATGGTTCTTGGCATATATGAATGCTTCTGATTTGTGTATATTGATTTTATAACCAGAAACTTTACCAAATTTGGTTATCAAGTCTAGGAGTCTCTTGGAAGAGTCCATGGGGTTTTCTAGGTATAATAACATATCATCGGTAAAGAGTGAGAGTTTGATTACATCTGCCCACACTTGAATACCCTTAATACCCCTCTCCTATCTAATTGCTATCGCTAGGACTTCTAGCATTATGTTAAATAGGAGAGGAGATAGTGGGCACCCCTGTCTGGTTCCGGATTGAAGAGGGAAAGATTTCAATTTTTCTCCATTTAGAATAATATTAGTAGTGGGTTTGTCATAGATGGATTTGATAAGCTTAAGGTGTGAGCCATCTATGCCTATTTTGTTAAGAGTTTTTATCATAAAGATGTGTTGGACCTTGTAAAATGCTTTTTCTGCATCTATTGACAGAATTATATGGTCTTTGTTCTTGATTTTATTTATGAAGTGAATTGCATTTATAGACTTGTGTAGGTTGAACCATCCTTGCATCTCTGGAATAAAGTCCATCTGGTCATGGTGAATTCTTTTTTGATGTGCTGCTGAATCCTATTCGCCAAAATTTTATTTTTGATTTTTGCATCTGTATTCATGAGAGATATTGGTCTGTACTTTTCTTTTTTTGTTGTGTCCTTTACTGACTTTGGTATCAAGGTGATATTGGCTTTGTATAATGAGTTAGGAAGTATACCACCCTTCTCAATGGTGTGGAATAGTTTCTGTAGTATAGGTATGAGTTCATCTTTGTATGTTGGGTAGAACTCTGAAGTGTATCATCTGGCCCAGGGCTTTTCCGTTTGGGCAGGTTTTTAATTACTGCTTCAATTTATGAGCTTGAGATTGGTTTGTTTAGGAATTCTGTTGCCTCCTGCGTGATCTTAGGGAGGTTGTATGAATCCATGAATTTGTCTATTTCATCTTCGTTCTGTATTTTTTGGGCATATAGTGTTTTATAATAGTCAAAAATAATGTTTTGTATTTCTTTGGTATCTGTTGTGATCTCTCCCTTTTCATTTCTTATTGAGTTTATTACAGTCCTTTCCCTTTGGGTACTTGTCAATCTAGCAAGATGGCCATCAATTTTGTATATGTTTTCAAAAAACCAGCTTTTGGTTTTGTTGATTTTTAGTATAGTTCTTTTGTTCTCCATTTCATTCAGTTCTGCTTTGATCTTTGTTATTTCTTTTCTTCTATTAGGATTGGAAATTGTTTGCTCTTCTTTTTCCAATTCCTTGAGCTTATTCATTAGGTTGTCAGTATCTAAGCTTTCTTTTTTTTTTTTGGATATGAGCGTTAATTGCTATTAGTTACCCTCTCAGGTAAGCTTTTGCTGTATCCCACAGGTTTTGGTAAGAGGTATCACCGTTATCATTTTGTTTGAAGAAATTCTCGATTTCCCTCTGAATTTCTTCATTTACCCAGTAATTTTTCAATAGTAGATTGTTTAGTTTTCATGATTTTATGAGGAGTTGAGTGTTTCTATAGGAATTGAACTGTAATTTTATACCATTATGGTCAGAGAAGATACAAGGTATAAATTCTATTTTCTTGAATTTTTTGAGATCTGATTTGCAGCCTAGGATGTGATTATTTTTGGAGTAGGATCCATGGGCTGCTGAAAAGAATGTAAATTCAAGTTTGTTTGGATGGAATGCTCTACAGAGATCTTTCAGACCTTTTTGATCAAGGGCTTTATTCAGGTCCATTATATCTTTGCTTATTTTCTGTTTGGAGGATCTATCCAGATCATTCAATGAGGTGTTGAAGTCCTCTGCTACTATGGTGGTGTTATGTAACAAGGTGTTTATATTAGACAAGGTTTGCTTTAAGTAATTGGTTGCTCCTGTATTGGGTGCGTAGATATTAAGAATTGTTAAATCTTTTTGTTGTATCTTCCCTTTCACCATTATATAATGGCCGTCTTTATCCTGTTTGACTTTTGCTATTTTAAAGCTTATATTATCTGCAAATAGTGTAGCTACTCCAGCTTTCTTTTGACTTCTGTTTGACTGGATGTTATTTTTCCATTCCTTGATCTTCAGCTGGCGGGCATCTTTGTGGGTTAGATGTGTTTCCTGTAGACAACAGATGCCAGGTTTGTGAAATTTTATTTACTCTGCCAGTTTATGTTTCTTCAGAGGGCATTTTAAGCCATTTACATTTATTGAGAGGATTGACATTGGAGGAATATTACCATTCATATTGTAGGGTGGAGTCTTGTTGCTTTGTCTTACTCCTTGGGCCATCCTTTAGTTCGAGATCTAAACTTTAATTATTTGATGATTTCACTTTGAGAAGTGTCTTCCGCCCTGCTTGGTTAGAAATGCAGGTCTAAGAACTTCCCGTAGGGATGGTCTGGTCTTTGCAAATTCATTCAGTGTCTATTTGTCTGAGAATGACTTTATGTTTCCCTCATAGATGAAGCTTAATTTTGCCGGATAAAGAATTCTAGGTTGGGCTTTTTTCTGTTTTAGAAAATTAAGAATAGGTACCAAATCCCTCCTGGCTTGTAAGGTTTCAGATGAGAAGTCAGCTGTTAGTCTGATAGGCTTACCTTTATAGATCATTTGCTGCTTTCGTCTCGCTGCTTGGAGAATTGTTTCTTTCACGTTTACTTTGGTCAGCCTAATAACCACGGGGCGAGGTGATTGCCTTTTCACATTGAGTCTCCCCGGAGTTTTGTGTGCTTCTTGTATTTGGATGTCAAGATTTCTGGCCAGGCTTGGTATATTTTCCTCCAGTATTCTGTGAAATAAGTTTTCCAGCCCTTGTGAATATTCGTCTTCCCCTTCCGGAATCCCAATCAGTCTGATATTTGGTTTTTTAACATAATCCCACATTTCCTGCAAACTTTTGTCTTGTTTCTTATTTCTGTATTCCCTTTCTTCCTCTGATTTTTTAGAGCATATGTATAATCTTCAAGTTCTGAGATTCTTTCTTCTGCATGATCCATCTTGTTATTTAGGCTTTCCACTGAATTATGAAGATCCTTGATTGTTTCCTTCATTGCCAGAATTTCTGTTTGGTTTTTCTTGATAGTCTCAATTTCTTTGGAGAATCTTTCATTCATTTCTTGAATTGTTCTTGTGGTTTCTCTATGTTGTGATTCTATTTTCTCTTCAACTCCATTCAGTTTTGTAGCAATCCATATTCAGAAATCTTACTCTGTCAGTTTACACATGTCATGTAAGTTGGTGTTAGACGATGGAAAATGAGTATTTTGCTTTGGAGGGGACTTTTCTCTCTGGTCCTTCATGTTTTCTGTAAGCTTACATTAGTTCTTTCTCATCTGGATGCTTTATTGAGGATCGGAGATGCAGGGAATGGATTATGAGCTAAGATCAGCAGTGCTTGAGCTGCCAGGGACCACTGAGAATCTCCATGAGGGGTGAAGTCTATCCTTTTTCTGTGTGTCACCAGTGGAGCTTTAGCCACTGCAGACCCCTGGGGAGGATCCACAGAGGATGGCTCTAGCTCTCTCTTGCTCCCCTTCCCCAGCAGAGCTCAAGCAGCTGGAGTCTGTAGACTAGTTCCACTGAGGAATGAAAACTTTCTGCACCCCGGTGGCAGTTCTTGGGCCGCTGGAGACCCTTGGGAAGTTTCCACGGAGGATTGCTCTCTTCCCCACCTTCTGCCCCCTCACTGGCAGAGCTCAAGTGGCTGGGGTCTGCAGACAAGTTCTACTGAGGATTTAAAACTATTGGCACATCCCTGCAGCGGTGGGGCTTGGGCCGCTGGAGGCCCCTGGGGTGGGTCTGCAGAGGATGGCTCTCACTCCGCCTTCTGTCCCTTTACTGGTAGAGCTCAAGCAGCTGGTAACCTTGGACAAGTTCCGCAGTGGGGCAAAATCTATCTGTGAGTCCCTGCGTTGGCGGGGCGTATGACGTTGGAGACCCCTTTGGAGGGTCCGCAGAGGATAGCTCATACCCCACCTTCTGTCCCTTCACTGGGAGAATTCAAGGGGCTGTGAACTGCGGACACATTTCGCCAAGGGGCGAAAGCTCTCAGTGCGTCCCCGCAGAGGTGGGGCTTGGGTCACTGAGGAACTCTGGGGAGAGTCTGCAGAGGATGGCTCTCACCCTGCCTTCTGTCCCTTCACAACAGAGCTCAGGTGGCTGGGAACCGTGGACAAGTTCCTGGGAGGGGCGAAAACTATCTGTATGTCCTCGCGACAGTGGGGCGTGGGTCGCTGGAGACCCCTGGGAAGGGTCCGCGGAGGATGGCTCTCGCCCCACCTTCTGTCCCTTCAGCGGCAGGGTTCAGGGGGCTAGGAACCCTGGACAAGTTCCGCCGAGGGGCAGAAACTATTGGCGCGTACCCGTAGACCAAGCCACTGAAAATCCCTGAGAGGATCCTTGGAGGCTAGGACCCGCTTGCAAGTTTCGCCGAGGGGTGAAAACTATCGGCGTGTACCCGCCCTCTAAGCCACTGGAAATCCCTGTGGAGGATCCGTGGAGGCTGGGACCCGCCAGCAAGTTCCGCTGAGGGGTGAAAACTATTGGCGTGTACACGCAGCCCAAGCTGCTGGAAATCCCTTTGGAGGATCCCCGGAGGCTGGGACCCGCTGGCAAGTTCCGCTGAGGGGCGAAAACTATCAGCTCGTCCCGGTGGAGTTTGGGTCTATGGAGAACCTGGGAGGTTCCTGGAGGATGGCTCTCATTCCCTTCTTCCCCTCACTCCCTTGCAGCGCTTGGGCCACTGCCAAGTCCACCCAGGAACTCAGTCAAATGAGCAATCTGTCTCACTTTTCTGTCCCTTCACAAGCGAGGTGTAAGCCTCTAGTGTTTATAGTTCTCCCAGCAATGGCGACCTTACACGGTGCCCTGGAGATTTCAAATTACTTTCTGCTCCTGCCTCCTCTCCAACCTGCCTGCCCATCCGTGTTACCTCTTCACGCTGTCTTCAGGCACTTCTCTGCTTGCGTGGGCGTGGAGGTCGGTGAGGGAGAAGCTGTTCTCCTGTAGGAAGGATCACACAGCTGTTTGGCTGGCTGCTAAGCGTGGCCAGGTTACACTCCAATCCCCGCAGTACCACTCGGATTCTCGGAACTTTACAGTAAATCCACTGAGTCACTCTCTTCCTTTTCTCGGCGTTGCTGCCCCTCGAAGCTTCCCTGCAGTTCCGTGAAGCTGATCCTGTAGGAGAACTACCTGCTCGAGTGATTCAGGCTGCCTTCTTCACCTCCCACTCCAAGAGCAAAGAGCAAGGATGTCAACCCTAGTCCGCCATTTTTGATAATCCCCCCAACCAGTGATTTTAAGATAAGATGGAGGCCTAACATATTTGTAGTACATTATAAAATACACTTAAAAATATGCAGTTAACTTGTTTGTGAATATGTAATGTTTTCACAGTGATGTTATGTTAAACACTACTCTAAATGGACAATCTAAGTTAACCTACCTTTACCAAAAAGAAAAGTGAAAAATTAAGGCTCTTTAAATGCTATTTATAACTATTATTCAAACTCAGAAGTCAAATAGAGGATACAATGCTGCAAAATATTATTTCTAACCTATTGTTTGCTTCATCTCAATACTTATTACTTTATCTTTACACAAACTCAAATGATAGTTATCTTTAATATCTTCAAATGCATATTTCTCTATATCTCTTTTAATTAAGCTCCCATCCCACCCCTTCTAGACATTTTGTGACCAATGGTTAGGGCCTTGTCTGATTGGGTCACACTATATACTTGGGAGCTAAAAATGCCTGGCATATTGTATACATCCAATAAATATTTTTGAATGAACTGAGAAGTCTGACCTCCAAAGGCAACCCTACTTGTTTTCCCAAAGCAAACTGATACCTCTTTAGATAATCAGATTGATACAATTTTTAAAAAGAAATTGATATATCCTAGGCTATGAAAACATTACAGGATGTAATAAAATAACTGAGACTATAAATGTATCAAATCAAGGTTAAAGGCACTGGATAATAAAGATAATTACAAAGCATTGTAAATGACTTTTAAAGTAAATCACGTTTTAAAGTATAAAATGCCAAACTGCTAAGAGAAAATGTACTAAATGTACTAAAATGATGACAATGCTTTACAATACTGGACACAATTTCTGTAATTTCACCAATAAAATTCCTTTGTTCTTCTACCATTCTTTTTTACCCTACATCTTCTACAATATTCTAAACCCTAGAAACACACATTTTCAGTTGCATGAAACAAAAAAATTGTAACTGAAACATCTATGGAAATTAATTCTTTTTTCTTAAATGATGTTATAAATTTGACAGAGACTTTATGGATATGATATGAAGAATATCATCTTAGAAGTCATAAAATACTAAATTATACTCAATCAAAATTCAGGAAAAAAGTTCTTATTCAGTTGAACATAGTCTAGAGCCCTTCCAGACACATAGAACAAACATTGAGTTGAAATACCACAAGCTTCATGTTAGATCCATTTAATATACACATTTTCATAAGTTATTTCTTGAAAAACTAGATAAAATATTTAGCATGTATCATTGATTTTAATTTATTTGAATCTATGCAACTTCCATCCATATTAAAATATCAATGTAAATACTTTATTATAAAACTATTATACAATTAAAATTTTTACTATAGAAATGTATTATTCACATCCACAATTTCTTAAAGTCATTTAATTCTGTGTTTACATTTTTTATCACTTATTCAATGCTCATTTTATGTTACTTTATAAGTAAGCTTACATGTAACAGAATAAGTATCTGTTTATGTAATCTACATGTGAGTGTTTAACTGTATAGTCCAGTCATTTAAGATTATGTTGAAATTTACCACTGTGGGGATGAATGATCACTATTCAGGAAGCATAGTTAAACAGGTAAATGTTTAAGAAATAAGCATAATAAGGGTATAGTTTGGGTTAATATGATTATCTTAGTAATGTTTTTAGTGTATTTTGTATGAAATACACTCATTTAAATAGGACTTCAAGAAATTGTGGATGGGAATAATACATTTCTCTAGTCTATCTTCTTTTTAAAAGCTTCTGTTCATTGCCTTTGCCCAAATTTTTAATGGGGTTGTTTTATTTTTCTTGCTGATTTGCTTGAGTTCTGCTGTGATTTGAAATTCCCTAAATGACTCATTTCTTTAAGTTCTATTATGTCCTTTCTTATTTTATCTATGTCTCTAGTGACTTTTTATTTTTTTTTCATTGATTTCCGATTTTTTTTTTCTTTTTGGCTCCTTTTTGTTGTTTTTCAACTCTCTTCAATTCCATTCATCTTATTTGCCATCCATATTCTGAATTCCATTTCTGTCATTTCACCTTGGCCTTTTAGTTGGAGTCCTCTACTATAGCTCCATTGTGTTTCCTTGGGGGTATTGAACTATTTTGTTTTTTCATGTTGTAAGGGTTCCAGGGTTTTTTGGTGGTTTCTTCTCATCTAGATCTTCTCTCAGCTGTGGATTAATAAGATTGCAGGGCACCTGTTCTCCATTGCTGGGGATTCTCTTGAACCAAATCCTAGGAGTGATGGCTATTCAGGGCTGGGGGTCCTGAATGAAGTGTTAGACCTCAGGGAGGCTCTTCTGGCTCAGCAGTAGTGGTGGGGACTCAGAAGATGGGTCTTTGGGTCCAGGCACAACACTTGCATCTCAGGGGCAGATTCATAAGCCCAGAGGTGGCCCTGGAAGTACAGGGGTAAGAACATCAAACTTGGGCACAGTGAGAGCTTCAGATCTTGCTCTGAGGAATTTGGGGGCAGAGCCATCTCTATCAGGGGTCTTTCATCAGCATGGGAACTCCTCATGCCCAGCCACACAAGCAGGGATTTGTCTCAGTGGTACAGGCTGTGTGTAGGCAGGCCAAAGCTGCTGGTTGGCTAAAGTTCTCTCCCCCACCTCGGACCCACTTAGGCAGACATCCCAGGCTTCCCAAGTGGTGTCTGTGCCTTATAGGGGTCGTCCTCTGTTCAGCTCCCACGCTGAGGAGGAGGCATGGTCATCTCCCATTCACGGGGCATGACACAGGGGAGCACCTGTTCTCTCCCTGGCCCTGTGGGGCTGATGCAAAATCTACTGATGGATGGCTGGGGCCTGTGAGAGAATGGTTCCATATGCCAGAGTGATCAGGATGGCATCGATTGCAGAAACCTGGTATTGGTAGGGCCCAGATCTTGGCTGAACCTGCTTTCCAGTAGAATGTCTCTCTATAGACTCTGAGCAGCACCACACTCAACCCAGAGGTCTGCAGTGGAAGAGAGAAACCCCTCACAGTTTGAGCTGCCTGTAACTTTCATTTCTCTCCTGAAAATCAGCGTCCCCTAAGGTTGCTTCTATCCTACTGTCTCCACCTCTTCTCAGTAGTTTGAATTGCATTGGGACCCCCTGCTTAATCTCTGAAGTGGTGGGTTATGATTATTAGTACAAATCAGCCATGTCCTGTTTGATTGAGTTGGTTGATGCTGCAATGAACTATAGAGCTGTTTTCCCTGTCAGTGGTTATGTTTGAAGGAAAGGAAAGAAGCAAATGCAAAGATATCATTTTCTTCCTGTGATATGCTTTGTGGAAACCTCAGACTGGAGCACACACCAGCTGGATAGAGGAAGCCACTGGCCAAATTTTCAGCCCAAACTTCTCTCCAGGTTTTAGTGGGTAGTGAAGGGGTGGGGGAGGATAAGAGTCTGAATAGAAGAAAGCCAGCTCTCTGGCCTCTCAGGTCACTCTCCTTGTAGTGGAACACTGCACTGAGTATCCAAGCTCTGGGATAGTGCAAGTTATCCCCACAATTCTGTGATTGCTGTAGTACTTGGGCTTATGGGGGTAGAAAATCTTCCAAGTAACTTGGTAGCCCGCTGATCACCAAAGGAGTATAGGCAGTAGAACGGAAACTCCCCTTACCACTTCACAGGGCTCAACACCCCTCTGGGTTTGATCCTAACTAATATCTTTTTTCCCCTTTTACTCTTCCCTCTCTGCTTCACTGTTTTCCTCCATGAGGTCACCAGGAGGCTCTGGTACTTCTTCCTCTGACCTCTGTGTCCTTTCTCTCCTTTACCTGAAATCCTCCCTTCCCTCTGGGATGGTCCAGTAAGCAATGTCTCTAGTCAGCCATCTTGCCTCCACCCTCCACATTTGGTTTCTGAATCAAGGAGAGCTAACCAGGGGAAATGAGTTCAGTAATTTCACATTTATTTGTATGATTTGGAAGATTTACTAAATTTGGCCATGATTTTTTTTCCTGACCATTTAGGAGAAGTGGCTTCCAAAAATGCTTTGTCTTGGAATATTTTATGTTGGCTTGAATTTTAAACATAGTTTTCATTTCCATTGTTGTGATAAAGTACTCACAGTGGATGACAGACTTAAACCTAAGGCATGAAACTATAAGAATTCTAGAAGAAAATGTTGGTAAACTTTTATATTTCTTTATGAATCCACTTTATCATTTAATTTTGTTCCTCAAAAGTGGTCCATTGCACTTGGACTTTTAAGTCTATGGCATGATATTTATAATAAAAACTCTTTATTGCAGAAATTCTCAAGTTTATACACTGATAGAGGGAATAGTATAATGAATCTAATATACTTGACATTCAGCATCAATTATCATCAGTATATTGCCAGTGTGTTTCCAACAAATACTTCAATTTTTAAAATTTTTTAGAAAGTGTTTTATCAACTTCTAAAATTTATATGAAAACATAACAAGAAAAGTTTTCATATAAATTTTAGAATCATCTTGTCTAAATCTATAAAAATACTATTGAGATTTTGATTGGAATTATATTCAATCTATAGATAAATTTGGAGAGAGTGGACATATTTAGTATTTTGAGTCATCCAATCCATTAATACTATAAGTCTCTTAACTTATTCAGGTTTAATTTTATTTCTTCAATCAATAGCTTTCAGTTTTTGGCATACATATTAATACCTCACTGTGTCCAGTTATAGAATTATCGTAAATGGTATTTTATTTAAAAAAATCTACCTTGTAATTGTACACTAGCACTATATAAAAATTGGATTGATTTTTTTTTTAATTCATTGATCTTGTATCCTGTGACCTTGTTCAAACTTATTAGTTCTAGGGATGATGCCAAGATTTGACCATATATATTGGTCTGGTGGGCATAAATCTGAAGATTTATAGTCATTCATAGTCTTTTGCATGGTATTTTTAAAAGACTTAGTAGAGGAGCTCTTATTTGAAGCAGGACTGGGTCATTTCTATAGGTGTAGAGGATTTATGAAAGTATAGGGGATTAAGATTTTCAAGTGCATTTACTCAGATATCACTATCCCATATTTCCACATCCAACTCCTTCCCTATCAGGGCACTTACTTTGACACAAAACACTTACCATAAATAAGAGTTCATTCAAGTGTTCTGAAATTCTGCTACTCTGACAATTAAGTACTGAATCTGATCAGTCAACCCTGTGGCAACTGGAGATGACTGTTTCTTTAAACATTACTAAGGATGCCCTCTAAGTTATATTTGGCTTTGAATTGGTGAATAATTGAGCTGAACCTGTTATTATTTTTATTCAAATCATCAGTGACACTCAACAATGGCCACTCAACAATGGCCACAATCATAATTACTCTTTCTCTCTTTTCTCTTAAATGATACAGATTTGCATGAGCTAATACATTCCCTCTTACCTATATCTCATCTCAGCTCACCAAAGATGCATGAAAACCTTAAATGTATTGCCACATTATTCCAGAGAATGTCAGTACTCAACCTATTAGTGATTTGCCAGTCATCTGTGAGTGACCAAACTCCATATCCCCATTCTTAGAGTCAGCTTCCTAGGAATACTCATGATACAAACTGTCTTAGCATTAGTTTCTTCTGCAAGTGATTTAATGATGGAGTGCTCTCAGGAGGTACCTGTAAATAAGTGAGGGAAGTAGATTTAGGTAAAGAAATAAATCCAGCAAAGATGTAGATTCAGCTGAAGAATAGCTCCAGCTATATCCCAATGGGAGCTGTGAGGAGTAAATGACAACAGAACTATATTGCCTTGTGATAAGGGTGCAAGGCCTCTGTATCCTTGTATCAATATTTCATTGTATGGATATGCCAAATTTTGTTTACTCATTCATCAGTTGATGGACATATGAATTGCTTTTGCTTTTTGGCTATTATGAATTAACCTGTATTACAAGTACAGCTGCTATCAACTTTCAGATGTTGGTCATTGTATGAGCATAAACTTACATTCTGCTTATTGAATACCTTGAAGTGAGAGAACTGGATCATTTTATGTTAAAAATATATGTATGTTTGCCATTTAAAAACTACTGAAAAGGAGTTTTCCAAAGTATCTATATCATTTGAGAGATCCACTTGCTCTGCATACTTCTCATCTCTTGGTTTTATCAATATTTTATTTTCAGCCATTTTAAACGGTGTGTACTGCCATCTCATTATCATTTTAACTTTCATTTCACTAATGAATAATGATTTAGAGCATTTATTCATGTGATCTTTTTTATCAATTAAATGTCTTCTCTGGTACAGCATCTGTTTAAATCTGTTGTTTATTATTTGATCAGATTATTTATATTCTTGTATTTGAGTTGTAAGATTTCTTTATATATTCTGGTTATAAGGTTTTGGTATGATACATTATTTCAAATATATAATTTTATTGTGTATATTATATATATGATATGATAATTTTCATATGTATTAAATTTATATACATAATAAATTCCACAGGATAATGTTATGATTTTTTATTTAAACAGTCATGTAATTAAAAAATAAAAGGAAAATATTTATTTACATTTCACTATGTATTTACCATTTCCAATGCTCTTCTTTCATATGTGGATCTCCAAATTTCCCTCTAGAGTAATTTTCCTTCTGCCTAATGATCTTCCTTTAGAATTTTTTGTATTATGGGATTAGTGTAAATGAATTCCTATAGCTTACTTTATATGGAAATACGTTTATTTTACCTTCATTCTTAGAGAATATTGAATATATAATTCTTGATGGACTTTTTTTCTTTCATGCTTTTGCTGTATCATTGCAGTCTCTGGCCTACAGGGTTTCTAATGAAGAATACTTAGTCATTTGAATTACTATTTTTCTGAATGCAATTTATATTTTCTCTCTTGTTAATTTTACTATTGTTGCTTTCTTTTTCTCTTTGGTATGACTCTGGTCTGCCTAGGGATAGAATTTAAAAAATTTATCCTGTTAGGGCTTCACTGGACTTCTAAAATTTATAAATTTATGTCTTTAACCATATTTAGAAAGTTTTTAACCATTATTTCTTCTAATATATATATTTTCTGCACCCATCTCTCCTCTCTGAGACTCCAATTTGCCATATGTTATACCATTTGAGATTTTCCTGCAGTTCCTTGAGGTTCTGTTTAATTGTATAATATTTTTCTCTCTTCTTCAGAGTAGATGATTTCTATTTATTTTATCTTCAGATTCACTGACTTGTTCTTCTATCATTTATTTTATGCTACTAAACCACTCTAGTCATTATTTTTAGATTTTAGATATATTTTTAGTTATAACATTTTTATTTGGTTCTTTTTATATTTTTCTCTGCAATATTTACTATATTTTCACTTGTTATTAATATATTTTCCTTTAACTCATGAAACTTAATTGCAATAGCTGCTTTAAAGTCCTGTTTAATAATTCCATCATCTGGGTTTTTCCTGAGGCTAGATCATATTTTACCGACCTTGGTATGTGAAGTGATTTTGAATTTTATCCTTATTGTGACTATTGCATTATGGAAACAGGGTTCTGTTATTACTCTTAATGTTATGATATTTTGGAATTAATATGCAATTAACTTGGTTAGACTCAAATGGAAAACTATTATGCCTTTCATGGATGAAAATCTCACTTCAGTTTTTGAAACAGTAAATTCATATTTCTTTTACGTTGCATGAAGTATGTGTGGTTCAGGATTCATCCATAGACTTGAATTGGATTTAAACATATAATTAAGGTTTCACCTTGTTTAGTACTCCCACGGTTCTACTTGCAGGTATCCAGCAACCTGGTTGTCTCAGACTCCTTCCCCTGCTTTCTCCAGAAAGAAATGTTTGTGTTTTTTATTTATTTATTTATTTATTTATTTATTTATTTTATTTTGGAGTTGTATTCACTAGACCGACCTTCAAGGCAAAGCTTGTATACACATGCATGCACATACACACTAGACAATGCATTCTGTGACAATCACTTGCTTTAATTTTGAACCACTTCCAAAATTTGCCTGCTTCTGTTTAATCCCCAGAGTACTCAAGTAGTTATTTTCAAAATAATTTATCCAGTGTTAATAACTGTTATTTTCAGAAAGATCCATTTGTTAGAAGATCACTCCTGTATACTGGAAGTGGAAAAGTGATTGTCATGGAATGAACTTTCTGGTGTATATGTGTATTTTCTTTCATAAAACACATTTTATTCTGTTTTTATTTTGTTTTGTTTTGCTTTGTTCTTTTTATTTCAGCATATTACAGGGGTACAAATGTTTAGGTTACAGATATTGCCCTTGCCTCACTCGAGTCAGAGCTTTAAGTGTGTCCATCCCCCAGACGGTGTGCACCGTATGTTAATTCTGTATTCCTGAGATCACAAGATTGCATTCACATCACACACACACACACACACACACACACACACACACTCCATACTGAATTTCATAAGTGGTATGTGAGTGTATGTGTGTGTGTGTGTTGCCAGAGAAGAATGAGACCTAAAGCAAGTAAGGATTTTCCAAGGTCACACTGTGAATCTATGGCAGATCAGAACCAATTACCAAATGAATTTCATTAACAAAAGGCATCAACCAAAGAAGATAACTGGTAAGACATTCTTAAGTGCCCTCTCAGCCTTCCAATTGGACTCTGAGACTGAACCCATAAATTGATTTATAGCCAATGAAATGATTGCAAATTTGACAAAAGCTGAGGCTTGAAATTTTTTATTGGGCTTGTTTGCTCTGGATTTTCTGCCATAATAACATGCCCAGTATAACCTGATAAAGGATGACAAACATGTAGCACAGCTGAATGTTGCCAGTCATCTGTGTCCCCAAAATTCTACATCAGCCCTAGCCAGCTGTCTCCCAGCCATAGGAGCAAGCCTAGCTAAGATAAGTTAAGCCAAGCCCAGCCTGGCCCAAGTTCAGCTAAACCCTCCAAACTAGTGAGTTTATTAAATGATGCTCATCATATGCCACAGGATTTTATGGTTGTTTGTAATGCAGCATGGTTGTGGCTAAAGGTAGTTGACACACATATCATATTTTATCCTCACATCTCTCTGATATTACTCCACTGCATCCTCTGAAACCCCTACTGAAACTCTTACTTTCTTAACCTGTTCATAGACAAATTCATGGGTTTCCTCCAGGAAAGTGTACATTTTTGTTTATTATTGTTTTTGTTTTCTTTCTCTGATGGTCTCTTATATGTAAATGGTTTATTTTCTCACATCTTAACTTGGAGTTGAGAGATGAGTTTGACATTGTACACAGCTGCTTCCATATCTTTTCTCTTCTATGTTTGTGTCATATGAGGTTTTCCTAAGATAGAAGGGCTAGTGAACAGGCTGCAGGATCTACAGAGGTTAGTGAGTATCTTACACAGATTAGGGTCTCCATATCTACCTTTGTCATAGAGTGAAATCTCAATAAAAGCTGTTTATCTGTGTAAACACAAAACTTATCCCTTGAGAATGATACCATCTGGCAGTATCACTCTATATTTATCCTTGCTGTGTTCATCTACCAATATTCTGGTCATTGTTCCATATCTATTGAAGACTAGCAATTAACTTACTATCTTGCTTCCTACCTCAACTTTTGTAGTCATCCAATGCATTCAATGTCTGTATTAAAAATTTATGTAATGCCCTAACGTTACACTTATGGAACTTCTTAAATCCAATGATCATTTCTTCTCTAAATTTCATCCTTCAGAATACATGATCACACCCTAATCTTTATAATCTCTTGGAACGGTTTATCCTCCAAAATCTTAATTCAAATACATTATACCATATGTCATGATGTTATTCCAGTTTTTAACATGCTATCCTCAGTACTAGACATCTCCATTTTTTCCCTCAACAAGCGGTCTACTCCTGTCCTCTTCCCCACAATTCCTAACATACATACTGTAGACACAATCCATTTTTTAACCCACTGTTTTATTATTATTCTCCACCTTTTGAACATTTATCCTTCCATTTCATCAATCCAGCAAAATATTTACTTGGAATTTATAAATATCCTTTCCTTCTCCACTTTTATGCTCAAGCTGATCACCCAGATCTGATACAAAAAAATTCACAGCAGTGGAACTGCATCTTTGTCTCTTCCTTTTTTCCATATGCATCTCTTCTTTTACTCTGAATTCCATCCTATCATACCCATGTGGGGGGAGTTGCTACCTCTGTTTTCCCCTTCTTTACCTCTTATGTCTCCTTTCCATTATATGAAAAACTTTTAAGGTTTTATGTTCCCTAGAAACAAAAATGCCTATTTCCCCATTTACATTATGCACTTTCTTTCTTCCTGCGCAAAACTAAAGTTTACAAAAAAGCCATCTTCATTTGTTAAGTGCATTCCTTAATTCCAATTACTTTCACATCTTACTACATTCGAGCCTATGCCTATACCACTTAACTGAATTTAATTTACCCTGTGTTAAGTCAGACATTACTAATTGTAATAGGTACTTCTCAGCCAAAATTTATTTTTAAATATATATTTTTTACTTTTTATTTCTTCACATTTTCTCTCATTAATTAGTAAAGTTACCAATAATAATAAAAAAACATTGTTTTATTTGAAAAAAATTTGAATACTTATATAGCTTAATGTAACAAATTATTTGCAAACTCAGGAATGGCTTTTCTGAAATTTTTGCAAAAATCACGTTTCTTCTCACTAAATGAGAAAGGCTACAGTTTCTGAAATTCAAGGGATGCTTTGTCACAAAGGCAATTTACATTTTCCCACTTGTCATTTCAGGAAATACTCTTTTAAAAGTCTTTTAAATTTGTTCAGAACATTTATTAATTTATGAACATTATCTCTTCTTTAATGTAGATTTAGAGATAGAGAAATTATTCAAGGACAGTCTATTTCTCCTTTACTTTTCTTTCTTTTTTTTTAAATAATAAACAACCCAAATATTTGACAAGAAGAAAATATGAGGGGAAAAGACTTTAATAAGAGTTTTTGCAATATATTACTTCTTTTTTCTGTTTTTTTCATGTTTTTTAAAACTGAGATGTCTCTATTTCTTTGATAGGAACACAGAGCTATGTTTCAGTATATCGTAAATATAGTGCCTGTGTTGGCCATTCGCCCACCACATGTATCCTCCACCCTGTTTTCTCTGCTCTGTTCCTCAAAACTGTATCATTTAGATTCTCTAGCCCCATTGGCTTATTGTTAGGTTTAGCCAATAGGTGGCCCTGGCAGGAGATAGCAAGGGAGGAAGAAATAAAGGCTACTTTCTTTTTTCCTCAATGCTGAGATTCTAGCAATGATTGAATCACTTTAAGTTTTCAGGGCAAGTCAGGCCACACTTTCCATGGCTGTAACTCACACTGGTCTCCACTCACATGTCTTACTTCCTGTCTGATGTAAGACTAAGGATAGAAATAGCTTCCGACTTTTATTTCTTGGGGGCTTCTATTAATTTTCTAATGCAGCATAAAAAATTACCCAAACTCCAGCAATTCAACACAACAAATATTCAGTATCTCAGTTTCTGTGGGCTAGGAATCAGGTAAAGCTTACTTGGGTATCTCTGGCTTGAGTTCTCTCAAGAGGCTTCTTGATGGGAAAAGGGAGTATCTGTCTCCAAAAAGTTATTTACATGATTATTCACTGGCCTCAATTCCTTACAACATGGGGCTCTCCACAGGACTGTGTCATGGTATGACAGCTAGATTTTCCCAGGGTAGGAGATCCAAGAGAGAGTGAGTATGCCAAAAGCAAAAGCCAAAGATTTTAATAACCTAATTCTGTAAATAATATCCCATTGTTTCTGCTATATGCTATTCATTAGAAATTACTTAATGTACAATTCTAGATAGACAGGATTTTTTTTCTATTCCGACATCTTTGAAGATGTTCTTCCATTATCTTCTCACTTGTTTTGTTTCTAATGAGAACTCTGCTTTCTTTCTTGTTTCTTTGCTCACAACATGTCTTTTTATTCTGACATCTTTTTAAGATTTCTCTTTATTATGGATTTTTAAACAACTTTAATGTGCAGTGGTATAGTGTTGTTCATGTTTCTTGAGGCTTAGTTGTGCTGCGCCCCTTGGATATGTAAGTGCATGGTTTTGGCCAAATTTGGAAAAAAATTCTAGCCAATATTTACTCAAATATTTTTTTGCCATCCCCTTTCAGGGACTCCAATTACTCATGTAATACACTGCTTGAAGTTATCCCACAGTTCACTAATATTCTTTTCATTGGGCGAGTGGGAGGGGGTCCTTTTTTCTTTCTATATTTCATTTTTCAGTTTCTATTGCTACGTTTGCATGTTCACTAATCTTTGATACTCTTATGTTTATATGTAATTAATCCCACCTAATGTATTTTTATCTCAGATATTGTAGTTTTCATTTCTAGAAGTTGGATTTAGGTATTTTTACAACTGTCATGTCTCTATTTAACTTTTTTTTATTATTTCGGCATATTATGGGAGTACAAATTTTAAGGTTTCAAAAATGCCCTTACCCCCCTCCCCCCCAAGTCTGAGTTCCCAGCATGACCATCTTTCCTGATGGTGTACATCTCACTCATTATGTATGTATATACCAGCCCCCCGCCCTCCTCCCACCTCCTCAATACCCAATTACTGTAGTTCCTATGTGTCCACTTAGGTGCTGCTCAGTTAATACCAGTTTGCTGGTGAGTATATGTGGAGTTTGTTTTTCCATTCTTGGGATACTTCACTTAGTAGTATGGGTTCCCGCTCTAACCAGAAAAATATAAGATGTGCTATATCACCGTTGTTTCTTAGAGCTGAATAGTACTCCATGGTATACGTATACCACATTTTGTTAATCCATTTTTGGATTGATGGGCACTTTCTATTTAACTTTTTAAACACATGAAATATGATTATAATGAGTCAGCCTTTATGAAAGTCTTCAAAATACTCATGCCATTATAGCAACAGGTCAAAGTTCAAAATTTTATTATCTTAATCAAGTCATATGTGAATGATGCTCTTTGTGTATAGGTTTTTATGTGAATCTTCCAGGGCATAATTCCTTCTCATATGTGAATCCTCTGCCCCAAACACACCTGTGGGGACTGGGTCTATAAGAAAGGAAGAATGGATGGATGGATGGAAAGAACGTGAGCAGGGTGAATGAAGAGTCAGGCAAAAACTCCTGCCTGAAGTTGCTTGTTTGCTCTGTGCAAAGGTCAGCTGAAAATAGGTGATGTGTATGGAACTTGTTAAAGAAATTTTCAAACGTCTCTGACCCTTTGCACGTGTCCTTGGAAATAAATATGGGGAGTAAGTTAGCTGAGGAGGTCATTTTCTCCTTCAGGTTTTGGCCTCTCCCTTTCTCTCTAAACACTATGTGTTTTGAGTAATTATTCATTCCTTCGCTACCGAGTTCAGGAGCGAAAAGCAGCCACACACACCCAACATACAAAGTAGAAACAGACCTATGAGCATAGCTATAGCTATTCTTGTTCAAAAAGAAGGAAACTAGGAACTATAAAGGAAGCATTGCGCTATACTCATCTGGAATTCATAAAAGCAAGTATTGGAAGTTCGTTCTTTAGGTCTTAAGACCTGAGAAAACTTTATGGTTTTCAGCTCTACCCTCTAATCTATTGGTGTGCTTTCTGAGTCAGCTTTCTCTATTATGAAAGATAGCATGCATTTGTAACTTCACATTTTTCTCAAGCTACTTTCTGCAAATATAATTCTGAAGGTCCAAAGCCCTCTCCTCATTTTCTGCTCTCCTCAGTCCAATCTTGTAATGTTTCTTCATATCCAATGCTTTTAAGAACCTAGTGAGCATCCTTAAGGTTCACTCCATCAGACAAAAGCCATATCCACAAACCTCTTTTTCAAATGGGTTTTCTTCACCTTTGGCTTCTGTTGAGGTGCCTTCAAAGATGGGCTATTTTTTTATTGAGGGGATCTGTGAAGCACAGGTTTAATTTTTATGAGGGATTGTTTGTTCGACTGAACAGTACTTTGAGAAACTGCTTTTAATCTCTTCGAGGTCTTAAAAAAAGGGCTTATAGCCACACTGCTGGTTTTATCTTTAGACCACTTTCCCCTTAATTTGATCTTTGATGAGAAGGATTTTTTTTTTAATTTTATCTTTTACCATCTTGTGAGGTTGAGAAATTTTAAAACAATCAACAAAAACCAAATAAGGAAGTTTAGAGGTGTTAATGAAATCTTAAAGCTTTCAAACACCATCTAATTTTCTTGATAATATGAAAGCAGAGGACAGACGTGATGGCTCATGCCTGTAATCCTTTTGGAAGGTCCAGGCAGGAGGCTTGCTTGAAGAGTTTGAGACCAACCAGAGCAAGAGTGAGACCTCATCTCTACAAAAATTAGAAAAAGCAGCCAGGTGGTGTGTGCCTATAGACCAAGCTGTTCTGGAGGCTGAGACAGGATTGCTTAAGCTTAAGAGTTTGAGGTTGCAGTGAGCTAGAATTATGCCACTGTACTCTAGCAAGGGTGATAAAGGAAGACCCTGTCTCAAAAAAGAAAAAAAAAATGGGAGCAAAAGTCTGGTTTCAGCTATTCCACATGGTTAGCAACAATTGTCCTTAATCATACACCAGAATTTTTGGGGGGTTTTTATAATAGGTTGTACTTTTTCTCCTAATGTCCCTTGTGATCAGGTAGTATCACTAGTAATTTCCTGGACCAGTGAACAGATATTTTTCATTTCAGATTATCTGATAGGAAGCTTCTTCATGGATTCTGGCTTTTATGAAGATGGGGCATGTCAGCTCTGTGACCCATATAATTCTGACCTCTCATCCCCTTTCTCTGCATATGTATTAAACCCCAGAACCATTTTACTGATCATTAAAATATGGTATATGTTTAAAATGGAATATTACTCAGTTCTAAGAAATGATAGTGAGCTAGACCACTTATATTATCCTCTATTGATCTTAAACCCATTATCCAAAATGAGGTGACACAAGATCAGAAAAAAGGGCTCCACATGTACTTGCCATAAAATTGGTACTGACTGATTATCACTAGGATGCTCAAAGGGTGGTGGTATTCACCGGGGATTCAGGGGCTGGGGGGTAGACCCACATCTTAGGGATGTAGTGAGCATTGTGAAGGGGAAGGGCATACTTCTAACCCTTCCTAGGGAGAGGAAAAGATATAAAATGTAACCAAAATGTCAAAAAAAAAAAAAAAAAAGAAATATTCATCAGGTGTAGGGCTGGTGGGAGGGGGAAAAGGGGATGGGTATATACATACATTATAAGTGTGATGTGCATTGTCTGGGGAATGGACACGTTTGAAGTTCTGACTCAAGGGGGGAGGGAAGGCAAGGGCAATGTACATAACCTTAACATTTGTACCCCCATATGCTGAAGTAAAGAAAAAGAAAAAAAAAAAAAAAGAAACTGAAAAAAAATAAATGTATATATCAATGAGTTGGGGAATAATAATATGCCCATCAAACCATCACCACAATCAAGACCAGAGACATATCCATCACTTTGTAAAGTTTCTTCCTACCCCTTTTACTATTACTTTTCTTGTGTGTGTGATAAGAACACTTAGCACAGGATACACCCTCTTGGAAAATTTTAATAATACAATACAGTACTGTCAGTTATTCACACTGTGCTGTATAGCAGATATCCAGAACTTATTATTTTGTGTAACTGAAATTTTGTACTCTTTGACCAACATCTCCCCATTTCTCCTTCCCCTACAGTAATACTGACAATCGCCATTTTACTCTCTCCTTTTCTGGGTTTGACTACTTTAGATTCCACATATAAGTGATATTATATAATATCTGTCTTCCTGTGTTTGGCTTATTTTACTTAGCATAATGCCATCCAGGTTTATTAATGCCACAAATGGGAGGAATTCCTCCATTTTATTGCTGAACAATATTCAACTGTGCGAATATACCAGATTTTCTTCATTCATCCATTGATGGACGCTTATGTTATTTCCATACCTTGGCTACCGGGAATAGTGCTGTAGTGAACATGAAAGCACAGGTATCTCTTCAAGGTCCTGATTTCAATTCCTTTGAATAAATAGCCCCAAGTGGAATTGCTGGATCATATCATAGTTCTATTTTTAAATTTTTCAGAAACCTCCATACTGTTTCCCATAATGGCTGTACTAATTTATATTCCCACCAATAGTGTACCAGTGTTCCTTTTTCATTTTTTATTTGTCTTTCCTCAGGTAATCTGTTATAGCATAAAGAAACATTTCGTATTCTTACCATTTTGTCATTGAAAGCCTAATCAGTTCTGAAGACCTTCTAAAATGGAAGATAGATTTTTAGTTTTCATATTTAATGTAAACATCAATTTTTTCCTGCAGACATGAATCTATTTTTAATTATAATGATACACATAAATATGCAAGTTTGTTCTTCTATGTAGATCAATACTAAGAATGATATTGATTCTTTTCATAATCTCATCCCCAAACTTTTTGACACAGCAGTTCCATAGACAGACGATTCATTGATGAGTGTCTGGTCCAACTTGCAATTACAGCAATATCATCAGTACATTGTATAATTTTCTGATTGAACTTTTTTTCCAAAGCACTAAATCATAGTCATTTAATACAAAATAGTAATCTTTTCTATTTGTAGATGCTCCATAATTAAACATTAATAAAATTTTGCCTTGGGTGTCTAAAGTGCATAGATTCAGCTGCATAACAATACAATTACTGACAGATTTTTGTTTGGTTGTCTTACCAAGAACCCTTCTCTATTCTATAAGTCAATAGTCAACTTTCCTACATTTCCTTATTGTTTGCCTAAAATGTTTATAAATAAAAACTTGTTAAATATTATAAAGAAAATAAAAATCATGAAATAAGTATATTTATTGAATGATATTATCTATATAGAAAATGAGTATCTTTTAAAAATGCTAGAAAGATACATGCAAAAGTCCTAATAGTGGTTGGAAAAAATACATTGTTAAAGAAAAACTCATGGTATTTCCACTACATAATGGGGTAACTGGCACTGACTTAGTTCTTCTATCATAGATAGCTATAAAAATGTGCAAGCTATATAAGATAACAGTCATCAGTTCTTGGCCAATAGGCAGCATATAATTGTAATCCCCAATAAGAGAAAAAATGAAGTAATCTAAATATCTTTCTAGAGTTTTCCCTGGGAAAATTTTGTGGACTATAGCAAGAGGAGGGCAATCTAAAACATAGCATGAAGAACTAAATGAACTAAAGATACAGAGATTAAATTCAAGGCTATTTAAGCTGGTTGAAAATGTGGTACAAGGTAGCGGAGAAAATGGAGCTCTGCAGCAAAGATCCAGAATTTGCTTTAGGGGTCTTCTCAAGTGTTTGACTGAGTACTGTCTATGTTGCACATGCATGTGGGTAAGATTCCACATGATTGAGCCACAAAACCACTGGGAAACAACAACGAAAAGCATTTATTGGGAAAATGTGAACTGAATATCTACAAGTGCCCATATATGAGCTTAAACTAGGCAGAGTGCCAAATCTTCAATTTGAACATCCTGGATATTGAGATAATCCAGAAGACTATACCCTTAAGAAGAGAATTAGTCTAGCATTAGAGCAAAGGTTAGTGCAAACTCATCCTAACAAAGCCTAAAACACAAGCCTAAGAAAAATAAAACTGATCTTCATGTAACTGATCTTCATGTAACTTCATGACTACCTGTCAGAACAGCAAATCAACAAATACTATATACTATGCTACAAAAGACAACAAAATCCAGACAATCTACAACATAGAATTCATAATGTGCAGCAAATGCCCAAAATTACGAGATATGTGTTAAAGCAAGATAAATATGACCCATAACCAGGATAAAGATAATTTAATATAAAAAGAATAGGAAAACACCCAATTATGAAATTAGTATACAAGATATTAAAACAACTATTAGACATATATTCAATATTTTAAAGAAAAAAACACATAATGAGGGAATCTCAATTCATAAATGGAAAATATAAAAACAATCAAATAGAAATTCCAGAACTACAGACTACCAGAAATTAAAAATTCAATAAATGGATTTCACAAGTTTAGAATTTTAGTAAAAAAAGTCTAGTTATCATGAATACAATGCAATAAAAATTATTCAAACTGAAGCACACAGATTATTCAAAACCTAAAAGGACTCAGTGAATAATGAGACAATATCAGGCAGTCTATATATGTGCTATTGAAATACCAGAGTGAGAGCAGTGAAATATGGGGGCAAAGAAAAATACTTTAAGAAATAAAATTCTAAATATGTCAATATTGATGAAAAATATAAACCCACATCCAAGAAGATGAACCAACCTAACCTAAGTAGGATATATAAAAATAAAACTACACCGAGGCACTTAACAATCAAATTGCTGAAAATCAATAAGGAGAAAAATCTTTAAAGCAGCCAAATAAAAAAGATGCATTACATAGAGGAAAATAACATTAAGAATCATAGCTGAGTGTTCATTAGAAATAATATAAGCTACAAGACAATGGAATAAAACATTTAAAATGTTGAAATTATCTACCAAAAATAACCTTACAAATGAAGATGAAACAAATACATATTCAGGAAAATAAAAGGAGAAAGAATCTATAACCACAGAATGGCAACACAAGAAATGTTAAAGGGAACCTTTAAAGCCAAAGAATATTATACCTGATAGAAAATCAAAGTCAACATTAAGAATTAAGAGATTCAGAGATTAGAACTATATGGTAAATTCCTTTTTCTCTCATTCTTAAAAATATAACTAAGTGTATCACCTACTGTAGAAAGCTGGAGAGAGTATTGCTCCCAATTAAATAAAATGCAAAAGCTAGTTAACCTATAAAATTGTGATTTCTCCTGAACTCTTCTTAATAACTGAGGTCTCAGAGCAACCAAGTGGCCTGGAATCTATAGAAAGTAAACTTTCAAGAGGAGATGGAACACATATGCTTGCTTACCTGGGGCAGAACGTGAAAATAAGAGACTTATGTCATCATGGAGTTGTAAAGAATAATTGTGCTGACCTTGGTAATAATTTAGCAAAGGCTGAATATGGACAAGTGTGATATACAACACTTGAAAGATATAGAACCAAGGGAAAATTGTCCCCATTCAGGGGCTTTCTTTTACAATGGGAAATCAAACGAAAGATTAGAGGCTAGGAAGGTGATCTAAAAAAGTCTTGTGCGGTGCAGACATTGGAGAGGGGAGAAACATCTGCTGAGGAAAAAGGACCAAGTTACACCTGGAATCTTCTCCTTAATTGCTCCTAGGGAACAGAAACCTTAAGCTTCTGGGGAAAGGGCAGCAAACCCTGATACCTTCAAGTCATAATCATTCATTGTATTTGGAGGAAGGGATCATGACAACACTATCTATCATGGGAGGCAAGTAAATGTTTAGGGCTGAGCCCATTAGAAATCCCTTGCCACTGAGTGAGGAGGAAAATCACTGAGAATTCCCACTCCCAAGGCCCTAGGGGCACAGGGGATGTGTAAGATTAAGGCCAAACTAGGGCTACAGAGACTTTTCAGAGATTGGAAGATATAATATTGTTAAAATGGCAACTCTTTCCAAATTTATGTATAGGTTAAATCTGATCCCAATTGAATTGACAGCATATTTTTTTTAAAAAATAGATCATGACAAACAAATTACATAAATACAAATAAAGTTGGAGGAAATCTTTCAATAAATCTTTCAATGAAATTACACTAATCAAGATAATGTGGCATTTGGAAATTGATAGACAAACATATTGATCGATGAAAAAGACTAGACAGTCCAGAAATATACATAAAAAGTTTGGTCAACTGATTTGTGACAAAGATGAAAATGCAATTCAATTAAGAAAGGGTAGTCTTTCCAATAAACAATATTGGAAGATGCGGTCATCCATAAGTAAAAAAAAAAAAAAAAAAAAACATTTAACTATATCACGCTTTCTGGAAGAAAATAACTCTAAACATAACATAGACCTCATTATAAAATGAAAAACTATGAAACTTCTATAAAAACGTAGGAGAAAATCTTTGTGATATTAGTTTGGACAAGTAATGCTTATATATGACAACCAAATCATGATTCACAGAAGCAAAAATTATAAATTAGACTTTCTCAAACTTAAAAATGTTTACTGCCCGAAATGGTACTTTTAAAAGGATGAAATGACATACCAGAGACTGGGAGAAAATATTTTTAAATAACATATTTGTCAAAGGATTTGTATCCAAAATATAGAAAACCTCCTAAATCACAATGATAGGAAAATAACTAAAAACAATGGGTGAAAAATATGAATAGCCAGTCACCAAAGAAGATATAAAGATGGCAAATAATCACATAAAACTTTATCTAACATTATTAGCCATTAGGAAATTGCAAACTAAAAGCACAATGAGATATCACTTCACATTGATTTGAATAGCTAAAAAATAAACATCTGAAAATAACAAATTCTAGTAAAGGCATTGAGCAATTGTGATGCTCATGCATTGCTGATGGGAATGCAAAACTGTACATCCACTTTGGGAAACAGACAGTTTCTTATAAATTAAATATACTCTTGCCATATAACCTAGAAATATCACTTATTGAAAATTATATTCACACAAAAACCTGCATGTGATTGTTTGGAGCACCTTTATTCCTAATCATTAATAAATCTAAACCCAAATGTCCTTCAAGTGGTAACTGGATTAACCGTGATACATTCATATAATGGATACTATTGGCAGTAAAAGGAATGCTTGAAACACAGTGACAAGAACAAATCTGAAATGCATTTCTATAAGGGGAAAGAGTCAACCACAAAAAGACTGCATACAGTATGATTTCATTTTCTGATATTCTACAGGGACTGAGAACAGATTAGTTGCCCCAGAGATTTATTGTAAAAGGGTCAGAAGAAGAAATGTTTTGCAGTGATTTAACTGTCCTGTATCTTGATTGTGGTCATGTATACAGGCCTCTACGTATTTGTCAAGACCACTAAAACTGTAACCTGATAAGAATGAATGTTATTATATGTGAATTAAAAAGTAAAATGAAGATAAAATTAAGTATTTTTAAGAATAAAATTTTAGAAAATTCATTCCCAGCCAAACTGCACTATAAGAATGTTAAAGGAAATTCTTTAGGTAGGAAATTGGATCTATGCTAAATGAAGGGCACTAGAAATGGTATAAATGAATATAAAGAGCACATTATTTTTTTTTTCTTTTTGTTTGGAAATACAATTGACTAAAGCAAAAACAGAAGCAATGTATTATATGCCGTATGTAAAAATAAAATGAATGCAAAGAACCGTGCACAGATAGAAAGGGAGAATTGGGAGTATACACTTTTAATATACATCCTACATAAGGTTATATAATAATATTCATATAGAGTGTGATTAGTAAGAAATATGCATTTTAAACACTAGGGCAAACATTATTTTAAAAATAGGATAAATGGGCATAAATAAAACCTTAATAAATATTTAATTATTTCAAAAGTAGGCAAGAAATAAGGAAAAATAAAGAAAAAATTGAACAAACATTTAAACGTAGTGAGATGGTAGAGGTTAAACACACCATATTGTGTACCATATTGGTATCGTTGTACCACACTGACAATTTAACATCTGCCTGTTGCAAAAGAGAAAATTTTAGGAAGTTCTGTTCCATTATCATAGGACCATATAGGAGGGATAGACTTGGAGTTGAAAGACAATAAATTGATAAACTGATGAACATCTATTCAAACAAAAACTCTACAGTTAACATTATACTTAGTGAGAAAAAAATAAATGATTTTACCTTGTGAACAGAACAAGGCAATTAAGTCCTTTTAACCACTTCTATTCAGCTTTGTACTGGAGATCCAAGCCTTTGCAAAGAGGAGAGAAAAACCAAACGCAAACCTCACAGACTGGGAAAGAAGAAATTAAACGGTCTGTTGGCAGACAACAGCATGGTCTGTGTAGAGAATGCCAAAGCATCTACAAAAAGGTACTAGAACTAATATTTGAATTTTCCAAGGTGCTGAGGTCACAGGTTACAGAATTTATATAGAGATAATTTGTATTTCCACATACCAGCAACAGATAATTGGTAATTAATATGTTTTTTAATTTCAGAATATTATGGGGGTACAAACATTTTGGTTACATATAATGCCTTTGACTTGCCCAAGCCAGGGCTACAAGCTTTCCCTTCTCCCACACAGTGTGCTCCACATCCATTACTTGTGAGTTTACCCACCACCACCACCACCCATCCCACCTCACTGGCACCCAGCAATTACTTCCATGTGAGTGCCTTAGTGTTGATCAGGTAGTACCAATTTGATGGCAAGTAGATGTAGTGCTTATTTTTCCATTCTTGTGACACTTCACTTTAAAGGATGGGTTCCAGCTTTATCTAGGATAATATAAGAGGTGCTATATCACCATTGTTTTTTTGTAGTTGAGTAGTACTCCATGGTATACATATACCACATTTTATTAATCCACTCATGTATCGATGGACACTTGGGTTGTTTTCACATTTTTGCAATTGTGAATTGTGTTGCCATAAACATTTAAGTGCAGATCTCTTTATTACAGAATGTTTTTTCCCCCCTTTGGGTAGTTGCCTAGTAGTGGGATTACACACTTAATTTTAAAAAGACCCATGAAAATGGTAACTTTGTCTGATAAAAGATGGTATTTACAATTGAGAGCATAACCCAACATCAATTTTATTGAGTTAGGAAGCCATGTCTGATTTGTAAAACTCTGTTTCTGAGAAAATATCTAGCATCAAATAGCCCCTTAAGAATTATTTGCTGAGAGTTTGATAATAATGGAGTTTAGCAGCTTCAATTAGAGACATTTCATAAACATGATACCCTGAACTCATTGGCTCAACTGTAGCCACGATGATGTCTATACATTTTACTGAGGCACATAGAACTTGTTACAAACTCATCTCAACCTCCTCCTACAGTGACATCTCCTGTCACCTCATCTGTGCTATATACTCCAGTCACAGTTATCCTTAAGGAGCCTAAGTTCTCTCACAGCTACATTCATTGCACATGTTATTCCTTTGGCTAACACTACTGAATTTATCCTTCCACGAACAGCTAAAATAGCATGACTTTTATTAAGCCTTCCTCATACATCTCATCCCATGTTTTCCACCTCCAGCTCACACAGCTATTTACACATATCACTTATTTTATTGTTCTTATTACAGTGTGTTATGCATTTTATATCTGGTAAACTCTGTGTCTCTAAAGGCAAAGAGCAGGCCTTATATATTTTTCAATCCTTAAGTCCCAGCATAGTATATGGCACATGGTAACCATTGATTTACTGGATGAATGAATCAAGGATGAATGAGATTTAGTCACTACATACACAAATACACACACTCACACACACACAAAAACACACACACACTAGAAAACTGTAGCAAATTGTTCAAGATTAGTTAAATGGAGAAGCCAGGATGTGAATACAGATCCATCTCATCCAGAGTTTATGCTCTGTCCTCTATATCATAAAGAAACTTTTGCTCTATAGGTAATAAATAGAGTTAGAGTTAGACAGGAAAACAAAACAAGTGTGTGTGTGTGTGTGTGTGTGTATATATATATATATATATATATATATATATATAATTAGTAAAGCTGAATTATGAATACAAGTTGTTTCACAAATAGTCACAAATTTAGTGACCATGTAATTACATTAGATTCACTTGAGATATGGTAGAATAATTATTCTAGCAAAAAATAGTAGCTATAGTAAATAAATGCTCAGTGTATTTATCTATTGCATACTAATAGACTATAGTCCACATTTAAGAATACTTGAAATTGGAGATATTGGTTAATGGGTAAAACATTAAAGTTATGCAAGACGAATAAGTTCTGAAGGTTTAATGTATAACATTGTGACTATAGTTAATAATACCAAATTGTCTACTTGAGTTTTGCTAAGGTAGATCTGAAGTGTTCTCACCACACATACACCCCAAAAAGAAAGAAAATGGTTACTACGTGAGGTGATAAATATTTCAATCAGCTTGATTGTGGTAATCATTTCACAATGTATACATATATTACAACATCAAATTGTATACCTTAAATATACACAATTTTTATTTGTCAATTATACCTCAATAAAGCTGAAAAAAAGAAAATATAAGTCAGCACTGTTGTTTAGTAACAACTTCTGAAGAGATTTGAAAACTGGAAAATATGCTTTAAAAGGTATTATCTTTATTAAACAGAACAATCAAAACATAGAGAAATAAAGTCAAATCTAGAAGAAATTATTTAGTTTTTGTGCATCAGTGCACTTCAATTGCTATTTTAATAGTATCACAAGTGTGTACATATATGCAAATTGCAAAGACACATGTTACATTAAATTTACATGAAAATTTAGGGCACTGCTTATGACAAATATGTAATATTCAGCATATTCTGGAGCTACATGGTTTGAAATACTATCAAAAGGATCTTTCACCTTTAAGTATGAACATCTTACTTTCAAATAGACAAGTAAAATGTTTGAGTTATATGCTAGGTTGAGAAACCCTATAATGGTAAACTATATTAAAACCATAACAAATAAACAAATAGTGTCATGAATAAAAATGTGATTATTTTTATTTTTTTAAAGAAAAATATTTTGGTTATTTAAGTAATATATAGTAATAATTCCTTATCTCTGCCTGAGAAAGTGGACAGCTGAAAAGAAAGTCACTCCCACTTTACAGTGAAGATGAAACAAGTCTTCAAATTCATAATTTTTCATGAACTCATGAGAGATTTGAGGTTGCAGGACAACAGACTATCGCAAAATCCAAAGAGAAATGTTAGCACTGGATTACTTAGAGATAATACAAACAGATGACAGTAAATAGAATTTACCCAGGGTGATTGGTGAATTGGCAGAAATTGAATGGACACTAGCAAAACTATGAATCCATGAAAATCACAAAAACTGGGGGAGTCTGGAATATCTTGAAGGATTTTTTTCCATGTAACTCACTGGGTGTTCACAAAGATTGTAGAGTGTCCTTAAAAAGTTCCTCTTATGGTGCATACAAGAGGAAGGGGAACAGTAGCCACTGTAAGAATTCATCAAACTCCACTGAGACCTTTCTTATTATCCCTATGAAAGAAAATATTTAATCTCTGTGTACGTTTGAGGATGAGGAGAAAAAATGTTCTTACACTTAGGGCACTGGTTCAAATCCATTGTAGCTAGGGGAAAGGAACAGATAAAATCTGTTCTAAGCGAGGAATGAGTGTTGTGGCTAAAACTACAGTCGAAGGAAGAATAGAGGACTGAGAAGGCCAAACAGATCCCTGCCTCCTAAGGCTATGCTGTCTGCCTGTGATACATTTAGAAGGATACAATATTATCAATATAATTTCCATGGAATTTTTTGTAAAAACTATATAACTTTAGTTTATGCATGATAAGGCATCAGAATAAATTAAATTAAATTAAATTTGTAGAGGGACATTCTCCAAAATGCCTGATTAGTAGTATTCAAAATTTTTCATGTTCTGAAAGATAAGGAAATACTGAGGAACTGTCATAGCTCAAAGGAACTAAGGAGACCTAAATGCAATGTCCTGTAATGGATTGGATCCTGAAACATTAGTTGAAAAACAAACAAACAACAACAACAAAAAAAACTTATAGAATCTGAATTCCAAATATAGTCTATATTTTAGTTATACGTATTGTACAAATTTCAATTTCTTAGTTTTCGTAACTGTTCTATGGTTATGTGAGATATTAATGTTAGGGGCAGCTGAATAAAGAGTATACAGAAACTCTTTGCACTACATTTACAACTCTTCCAGAAGTCCAAACTTACTGCAACTGGACGTAATACCTCATGGTCTAGGCTGTGTATTTTAAGGATATTGTTTTATTTTGCTTAGCATACCTGCATGTTTTGTAGTTGTTGCTTTTTCAGGTTATTTATATTTTCCCATTTCTGGAAACATTAATAGAAACACTCATCTACTATTAAGTGTCAACTAAAACTGTCCTGATAATATATTGAGGTTACAAGTGATTTACTTGATGTTGAATCCACTCACAACTTTTATATCCCTTATAAGTATCACTTGATGCAATTGAGTATTTCTCCCATCCTCCCTGAAGCACTCTTTTCCTTTAGGTTCTATGAGACCATACTGTCTTTCTTTCTTTTTTTATTCCCTTTTTTTTTGGGGGGGGGTGAGATTACTGTTTTTCAGACAATTAAAGGTCATGCTATTTAGTCAGACCATAATCCATCACAAGGAGCAAGGCATTGATTACTGCTCTGGTCACATTCATTTTTATTTATTTTATTTTATTTCAGAATATTATAAGGAGACAAACATTTTGGTTGCATGATTTGCTTTTGTGAAGTTTGAGTCAAAGTTATAGGTGTGCCCATGACGAAGATAGCATTCATTGAACCCATTAGGTATGAATTTACCTGTCCCTTTGTCTCCCCTCTTACCTACTTGGTTTCCATTGAGCTTTTCTTAACATATATCTCTAGCCATGCATTTTTGAGATTCTTGGCAGATATCTGTTTCTTCCCTGTACTTATCTATATAGAAAATTAGAAGTCTTTTTGTTGGTGTTCATCTTCTATATTTCAAAATCACTAAGTCTTGTTGATTTTATTTCTTAAATCCTCTGCCAATTTGTCTTTATCACCACTGATCCTATCTTTGTCCAGGAAAACAATATCTCAATTACTGAAACAATCTCTTAAGTGGTGTCTGGGTCTCCGGCTCATTCTTCTTTTAGAATAATTGTTCAAAAACAAACCTGATCATGATAAACCCCTGCTTAAAATCATTTAATAGCACCTCATTGCCCTCAAGATGGTTTTCAAGGCCCTTCGCAATCTGACCCCTACTCACTTCTCCAGTTTCATCACTCTCACCCTTAGATTTTCTGTTTTAGTTATATCCAGAACAGCATCATCTCTCCTGCATCTGGAAATTTGCAAGCAATAATCATAATTGTCCTTGGAATGCTCTTAATTACTCTTCCCCCTTTGTCGTCAGCTTAGTTTTTATTCCTCCTTTGCATCTCTGCCTAGATATTATGTCCTCTTTAGGCTTTTCTTGACTAGGAACTAGGTTAAATACTTCATTATACAACCTTCCATAGTAACCTCTACCTGCCTCTATTAAAGTATCCATTAAATCATTTCTAATTACTTGTTTGCTTGTATCCCTCACTAAACTGTGACTTCCTGAGGAGCAGAAGCCTTGTCTTATGCAGCATGTTATCCACAGAACAACACGGTACAGGGTACAGAGTTAGCACTCAATACTTAATACTTAAGTGAATAAATAACATAAGGACAGAGATTATCCCTCATTATCCATGAGGAATACTGCATATGAGGTTCTGGGCTTTGGTTAGGCATGTTTATCAATCCCCCATTCATGATTTAGAGACCAGTTTTTCACTGTATTATTGTGAATACATGTTTATCTCTGCCATACAGCCACATCTGGAGAGTCAATAAATAGAGACCAAGTCAGTGACATTCATGGAGCTTGTCCAAAATGCAGGCACGTCATGGTCAGTGTCTCTTACACATCTCATTCCCTTCTATATTGCATATCCTCAGCTAGTGTAATTCAATTTATTACAAATGGACAGTTATTTTGTTTATTTTTTGTTTTGAGCATATTGAAAAATCCTATGTTAGTGTGGGAACATGGCAGAGAACCTATGGTGATAGCATATCTTCTAATTGCTTGTGTTTTAGAGAACATTCATGCCTGTTTGCCCTTGGCACTTATTTTCCCCCTGTTAAATGGAGATGTTGCACTGCAGTCAATAAATTAGTAATTGTTTCAATCTGTCAATTTGGGGACAGTCTTTATAATGTGATTACACACAGACTCATGCCAAGAAGATGAAGTCATATTGCATGGGCATATTAATTTTGTTATTCAAATCTTTTCCTTCCTTAGCCAGGGAATACAAGTCATTTAGTCCTTGGCTTATGCTACCCTGTTTGGTTGTTGATTTTCTTTTATGCTATGTCTCATCTTGCTAACTAGGCTGTAAAATTTTCAAGGGCAATGAGCAAGTCTTATACTTTCTATATAATGATCACTTGATAAATGTTTGAAGATGAAGATCATGTATTATATATGTTATTCTATGAATAATAAATATAAATGTTAGCATTTATTAAAGACATGCCATATTCTTAAGTGCATAGATGAAAAACTTCATTTCAGCCTCAAAATAAGTCTGTAAGGTCAGTATTATCCATATTTTACGAATAAGGAAACTGAAGCTTAGAGGGTATTTAGTCTGTTCAGGGTGCTATAACAAAAGTACCATAGACTGGGTGGCTTATAAAGAACGGAAATTTATGTGTTACAATTTTGGAGACTGAAAAGTCTTAGATCAAAGCATGGGTAGATTTAGTATCTGGTGAGGGCCTAATTCCTAGTTCATAGATGGCCTTCTTCTGGCTATGTCCTCATATAGCTGAAAGGACAAACCTACTCCCTGGGGTCCTTTTTATAAGGGTACTAACCACATTCATGAGGGCGCTATCCTCATGACCTAATCACCAAAGATCCCACCTTCAAATAAGATCATATTAGGGATTAGGTTTCCACATATGAATTTTGGGGAGAGGGTACAAATATTTAGTCTACAGCAGAGAGTTAAGTTACTCAGGCTTAAGGTCACACAGTTGTAGCCAGAATTGAAACCTGATTCTGTCTCATTTCAAAACCTGTACTCTTCTATACTGCAAAGTGGTTGCAAAATATTTTCCCATGGATCTTTTTAAAACAAAGTATTATCCAAGTACAGTTTATAAAGATATAAAGTTATAAAGATAAATTCAGACTGCTTTGTTAAGTAGGAAATCAAACTTGTTCTTGAGTATCCCTTTTCTCACTTCCCACAGTGACTTGTTTGACACATGCATGATTTATCAGGGCTTCAGAGTGTAAAGTTGGTAAACCCCTTGCTCTTACTTTCCTCTTCACCCTGACAATTTCATATTTGGATGAGGAAGAGATTGCACTGAAATGGTGAAATCATATCTTATTCTTGTCATGCTTTCCTTATTTAGAGAGAATGTTTTATGAAATAGTTTTTATGCAATTGCTTCAGCTATGTACTATAGGTAGCTCATAATAATTTGAATGCCAGTGCAGGTTTTATTTCCATCAGCAAGGGTTCCAGCAAAAACTTTATTTGCATTTCTCAGTAATGAGGAATATGTGGATAAAATATTGAAAAATAGTAATTCCCTTTAAATGAAATTTGGTGATTACAAGGATGTGGTACAGCATAAGGAGAAGCCTAGGTATGAAGACAAGCTGGTTTCCAAACGAAAATAATCAAATTGACTTCTCTTCCCCTTTTCAGCCTACAAGAATGTAAATAATGAAATAGAGATTATGATGCGAGTCTGACACTGGATCTTCTGGGGTAGATTTTAGTTACCTTGAGGATAATCTGAAACAAAGATAGAAACCATGAGACAGATGTCAATGTCGTAGGTCTAGGATCTTGGAATCATAACAGAACGGGAATAATAAATCAATGTATGGATGCAGAATAAGGGTATATCCTTGACAGATAGCAATAAAGATACACCATAGTCTCAAAGGTCCCAAGTTCAGCTTAGTTTTTAATCTTATTTATCTTATAGTTTTTAAAATGGGATTTTAAGTCAAACAGTATTGTTTATACCCAAATGTATATGAAAAGATCACTTATCATGACCTGCTAGCGTACCTTCAGCAGACTCTCTTCACTCCTGTTGATTTTTCTCATGATACAAAAGCTATTGCACAAAAACAGTTATTGTGACTTGGGCAAAAAGATTCTAATGAAATATTAACTAAAGTGAAACAGACATCATGAAAGTTATATAAAAGAAGAATGTTACTTCAACATTTATGGATTTGAAAACTCATGAGCTAAATGATTACAAACAAGTCTCCAACCACTCTGAGCCTTACTCTACTCTTTTAATAATGGAGTTATTTTGAAGATAGCACATGAGGGTAATCTGAAACAAATAATGACTCTTAAAGCCTCCACTTGGAGCTATTTTGCTGTAATATCCATCTATTTCATAGATTCCACCAAGTCTCATTGTCCAGCTCAAAATCAATGGATTGAAGGAGTATATTCTTCTCATAGGGAAGCCCTTGTCATGGCTTGATGTCAATAATTGTGAATAATGTCTGTCACGTAACTCTTATAAGATAACCATTATGAAAAATTTGTGTATAGTTTTCATACTTTGCATATTCAAACTGAATTTTGATGGACAGCACAACTCTCATCTTTCTTTCCCAAATATTATATGTTTACCATATCAGGTTCAGAGATCTGGTTTTACAATTTTGGCAACAATATTTTTTCCCTGCAAGTTTACTTATAAATCTGAATTAAATAAATTTTGGAATATTCTAAATGGAAAGCAAATTCAAGTTAATATATAACTATTTCTACTATTCTGCCATTTTAACTGTAATCCATTTGACTATTTGAAAAAAAAAAAACTCATTTACCTATCTAGTTATTTTTATATCAGACCAACGCATGTATTGTAGAATTTACAGCAAGAAAAGTGGCAGAGAAATTAATTCTGAAAAACAATGCCACACTTGAATATATTTCTAGTATTCTTCTTTATTTATTTATTTATTTTTTGAGACAGAGTCCCACTTTGTTGCCCAGGCTAGAGTGAGTGCCATGGCGTCAGCCTAGCTCACAGCAACCTCAAACTCCTAGGTTCAAGCAATCCTTCTGCCTCAGCCTCCCAAGTAGCTGGGACTACAGGCATGCGCCACCATGCCCGGCTAATTTTTTCTATATATATTAGTTGGCCAATTAATTTCTTTCTATTTATAGTAGAGACGGGGTCTTGTTCTTGTTCAGGCTGGTTTCGAACTCCTGACCTTGAGCAATCCGCCCGCCTCGGGCTCCCAGAGTGCTAGGATTACAGGCGTGAGACACCGCGCCCGGCCTATTTCTGGTATTCTAATAATAATGAACCCACAAAAGAGACTGATTGGAAATGTCCCCTCAGTATTTAGTGTAAATTAATGCATTCTGAAATAATGCACTCTTAATATACTCAATGAAGAAGAGTAAGTCTCTTGAATACAGTTAATGACATATTTGCCAAGCCCTTCTTGAAAACACTTTTACAAATATCAGTTGCTGTCATCATTTTTCTTAGTGTAAAGGCCATACTGGATGCCCAAAACATTCATATGCTATGAAGATAGATCATAAAAGCACTTCAAGGCCAACAACATTCCATCTTTTCCAAAGCATTTGACGTAGCAGATTCTTTTATAGATACTAATACACATTCCAGGAACTACAGTGTGAGGGAAATAGGTACATTGATCATTCCATCCCTGTTGAAGTACGGACTTGTTGTCAATAAAATATCTTTACAAAAAAGAATGGCGAATTCAGCTTCTTTCACTAACTTGTTATTTGACCTTGAACCAGTCACTATCTCCCTGGAACACAGTTTTCTCATTCTAGTTTTGACATAAGAGCACCTCTGACATTTGACAAAACCTCAGTTTCCTTTCTATAAAATAAAAATAATGCTAATATCTCTATTACAAGGCTGTTGTGATGCTTACAATAAATAATGTATGTAAAAACACTGTAAACTGTAAGGCACTATAGAAGTGCTGAAAAAATCATCTATCCAGCTTATTTTAAAAAGTTGTGAGAAAAATGTGAGTTATTTTATGTCAGTGAATGAGTAGGTGATAATAAAGATAACTTTTCCTACTCATATCATCCTCATTTGTGCCTTTATCATCACATTTACCATAGTCTGCCGTCCAGTGCAGATATTTGTTACTGTCTCACCTGCTAGTTGTAGGTAATTGAAGAGATTAAGCCATTTTATTTTTTTATCTGTTTCCTGTAATGCCTATGGCATTAGTGGGTCCTCAGGAGGTTGAATTATGATGTGACAGACATATTTATAAGATACATATATATAGATATAGATATATAAATTTATTTAATCCTCAAATATTCAAGCAAGAATGATGAAAGCTTAGGTGAATTCAGTGACAGTGAGGATAAAATATAATGATAATTTTAAGAGGCTGTGTAAGCAAGGTTTCTTAACAGTATTTTTTAATCCACTATCAAATTAAAAGCAATAGTTTGGGTGATATTTTACCCAAGGGATTTCTGAGAATTTATTTATTTATTTATTTTTTATTTCGGCATATTATGGGGGTACACATTTTAAGGTTTCAATAAATGCCCTTTTCCCCCCACCCCCCACAAGTCTGAGTTTCCAGCATGACCATCCCCCAGATGCTGCATATCTCACTCATTATGTATGTATATACCCGCCCCCTCTCCCCTCCCACCTGCCCAATACCCTATTACTGTAGTATCTATGTGTCCACTTAGGTGCTGCTCAGTTAATACCAGTTTGCTGGTGAGTATATGTGGTGCTTGTTTTTCCATTCTTGGGATACTTCACTTAGTAGTATGGGTTCCAGCTCTAACCAGGAAAATATAAGACGTGCTATATCACCATTGTTTCTTAGAGCTGAATAGTACTCCATGGTATACATAGACCACATTTTATTAATCCATTCGTGGATTTTTGGGCACTTGGGCTGTTTCCACAGCCTTGCAATTATTAATTGTGCTGCTATAAACATTCGAGTGCAGGTGTCTTTTTTGAAGAGTGTCATTGGAACTTTTGGGTAGGTGCTCACTAATGGGATTGCTGGATCAAATGGTAGATTCACTTGTATCACTTTAATGTATGTCCATATTGCTTTCCACAGAGGTTGAACTAGTTTGTAGTCCCACCAGCAGTGTAGGAGTGTTCCTCTCTCTCCGCATCCACATCAGCATTTATTGTTTGGAGACTTTTTGATAAAGGCCATTCTCACTGGAGTTAAGTGATATCTCATTGTGGTTTTGATTTGCATTTCCCTGAAGATTAGAGATGTTGAGCATTTTTTCATATGTTTGTTGGGCATTCTTCTGTCTTCTTTAGAAAAGTTGATGTTCAATTCCTTTCCCCACTTTTTAATAGGGTTATTTGATTTTTTTCTTGCTGATTTTGGTGAGTTCTGAGTATATTCTAGTTATCAGCCCCTTACCAGATGCATAGGATGCAAAATTTTTTTCCCATTCTGTAGGTTGTCTGTTTACTCTCATGACATTTCTTTGGCTGTGCTGAAGCATTTTAGTTTGATCATGTCCCATTTATTTATTTTTGTTGCTGTCGTGATTGCCTTTGGGGACTTCTTCATAAACTCTTTGCCTAGGTCGATGTCTTGGAGAGTGTTTCCAAGATTTTTCTTTAGAATTCTAATAGTTTCATACCTTAGGTTTAAGTCTGTTATCCAGCGTGAGTTGATTTTTGTGAGAGGTGAAAGGTGTGGGTTCTGCTTTAGTCTTCTACAAGTGGCTATCCAGTTTTCCCAGCACCATTTATTGAACAGGGATTCTTTTCCCCAGCATATGTTTTTGTCTACTTTATCAAAGATTAGATGGCTATATGAGGATGGTTATATATCAGGATTCTCAGATCTGTTCCACTGGTCAATATTCCTATTTTTGTGCCAATACCAGATTGATTTAATTACTACAGCTTTGTAGTATAGTTTGATATCTGGCATTAATACCTCCCATTTTGTTTTTGTTGCCTAGAATTGTTTTTGATATTGTGGGTCTTCTTTGATTCCATGCAAAGCGTAAAATTATTTTTTCTATATCTGTGAAGAATGCGGATGGGATTTTAATAGGTATTCCATTGAATATGTAGATCAGTTTGGGTAGTATAGACATTTTAATGATGTTGAGTCTGCCACTCCACGAGCATGGTATGGATTTCCACTGTTTACATCCTATTCTATTTCCTTCCTCAGTGTTTCATAGTTCTCCCTCTAGAGTTCTTTTACCTCCTTGGTTAAGTATATTCCTAGGTAAGTTAATTTCTTTGTTGCTATTGTGAAGGGAATTGAGTCTTTGATTTGGTTCTCAATTTGATTGTTGTTGACGTATATTAATACCTCTGATTTCTGTGTATTGATTATGTATACTGACACTTTACTAAATTTATTTATCAGTTCCAGGAGTTTCTTGGTTGAATCTTTGGAGTTTTCTAAATATAATATCATATCATCAACTAACAGTGAATGTTTGATCTCTTCTGCACCTATTTATATACCTTTAATTCCACTTTCCTGTGTGATTGCTACAGCCAGGACTTCCAGCACTATGTTGAATGGAAGTGGAGATAGTGGGCAGCCTTGTCTGGTTCCAGTTCTAAGTGGGAATGCTTTCAGTTTTTCCCCATTCAGTATGATGTTGGCTATGGGTCTGTCATATATGGCTTGTATCATTTTTAGGTATGACCCTTCTATGCCTATTTTCTTAAGTGTTTGTATCCTGAAAGGGTGTTGAATTTTGTCAAAAGCTTTTTCTGCATCTATTGAAAGAATCATGTGGTCTTTGTTTTTGCTTCTGTTTATGTGGTGAATTGCATTTATACATTCATGTATGTTGAACCATCCCTGCATCCCTGGGATGAAGCCCACTTGGTCGTGATGGATTATTTTTTTCATAAGCGTCTGGATTCTGTTAGCTAAGATTTTGTTGAAAATTTTTGCATCTATATTCATTAGGGATATTGGTCTGTAGTTTTCTTTTTTTGTTGCATCCTTTCCTGGTTTTGGTATCAGAATAATATTCGCTTCATAAAAGGTGTTGGGGATGTTTCTGTTCTTCTCGAAGTTGTGGAATAGTTTCTGCAAGATAGGTACTAGTTCTTCTTTGTAAGTGTAGTAAAATTTGGGTGTGAAACCATCTGGACCAGGACTTTTCTTTTTAGGGAGATTTTTAATTGCTGTTTCTATTTCAGCTCTTGAGAGTGGTCTGTTCAGGAAATCTATTTCTTCCTGTTGAGCCTAGGGAGGATGTGTGCTTCTAGAAATTTGTCCATTTCCTCCACATTTTCCAGTTTGTGTGCATAAATATTTTTGTAGTATTCATAAATTATATGTTGTACCTCTTTGGGATCAGTTGTGATATCTCCTTTTTTTTTTTGTTTTCCTGATGGAGCTTATTAGAGATTTCTCTTTTCTGCTTTCCATTAGCTTAGCCAATGTCGTGTCAATTTTGTTTATTTTTTCAAAGAACCAACTTTTTGTTTTATTAATCTCCTGAATAGCTTCCCTGTTTTCAATTTCGTTTAGTTCTGATTTGATCTTCTTGATTTCACTTCTTCTGCTAGGTTTGGGGTTAGTCTGTTCTTATTTTTCCAGCTCTTTGTGTCGTTTCGTTAGATTGTCTATTTGTGATCTTTTTGACTTTTGGTTATAGGCATTTATGGAGATAAACTTTCCTCTCAGAACTGCTTTAGCGGTGTCCCAGAGGATTTGATAACTTGTCTCTCCATTGTCATTTTGTTCATAGAATTTTTTTTATTTCCATCTCTATTTATGCATTTATATAGTAATCATTTAGTAGGAGTTTGTTTAATTTCCACCTTTTTGTGTAAAAATGTGAATTTCTGTTAGGGTTGATTTCTACTTTTATCCCACTGTGATCTCAGAAGATACATGGTATTATTTCTATTTTTTTAAATTTTTTGAGGTTTACTTTGTGTCCTAGGATATGGTCAATCTTAGAGAAAGTCCCGTGAGCTGATGAGAAGAACATATATTCAGTGGATTTTGGGTAGAATGTCCTGTAAATGTCAGTCAGACCCAATTGTTCTAGAGTTTTGTTTAAGTCCATTATTTCTTTGTTAATTTTCTGTTTGGAGGATCTGTCTTGTGCCATCAGAGGTGTGTTGAAATCTCCGGTGATTATGGAGTTGCTATTAATCAATTTGCTTAGATCCAGTAATGTTGGGTTTATGAATCTAGGTACACCTAAGTTGGGTGCATATATATTTAAAATTTTTATCTCTTCTTGTTTTACTGTCCCCTTCACCATTATATAATGACCCTCTTTGTTTTTCACTACTTTTGATGGTTTAAAATATAAATCATCTGAAATTAGAACTGCCACGCCAGCCTTCTTTTGGCTTCCACTTGCTTGGAATACTGATCGCTACCATTTTACTTTTAGTCTATATGCATCCTTGCAGGTTGGATGTGTTTTGTGAAGACAGCATACACTTGGCCTTTATTTTCTTATCCATTCAGCCAGCCTAGGTCTCTTTAGTGGAGAGTTTAAGCCATTCACGTTTATTGAGGGAACTGATAGGTAAGGTAGATTACTGTTCATTCTGTTGGGTTGGATGTTGTTGCTTTGATTTCTCTCTTGAACCATTGTAATATCTGGGCTTTAATCTTTGGGTTTTGGTTGTTTTTATATTCGTGAGTTTTTATTATGGTTTTCCATGTGTAGCACTGTTTTGAATACTTCTTGTAGGGCTAGTCTTGTCTTTGTGAATTCTCTGAGATTTTGCTTATCTGAGATTGTCTTTATTTCTCCTTCATATACAAAGCTTAGTTTTGCAGGGAATAAGACTCTATGCTGGGCATTGTTTTGTTTCAAAAGAGTGAGAATGGGGCCCCAGTCTCTCCTTGCTTGTAAAGTCTCATTAGAGAAGTCTGGTGTTATTGGAATTGGCTTTCCCTTGTAAGTTACTTGCTTCTTTCGTCTTACAGCTCTTAGAAGGTCCTCTTTAGTTGATATTTTGGTCAGTCTGATGACTGCATGTCGTGACGTCTTCTTGTTTGCATTGAATCTCCCAGGGATGCTCTGAGCTTCTTGATCTTGTATATCGAGATTTTTAGCAAGGCCTGGGTAATTGTCCTGTATTATATCTTCAAATAGCTTGTCCAACCCTTGAGTGATGTCTTCTCCCCCTTCTGGTAACCCTATGACCCTCACATTAGGTTTCTTCACATAATCCCACATCTCTTGTAGGCTTTGGTATTTTCTCTTGTTTCTCTGCTCTATCTCTGTGACTGATTTATTTAATTGGAGGGTGTTATCTTCAATCTCTGAGATTCTTTCTTCTATTTGATCTACCCTGTTCTTGAGACTTTCCACTGTATTTTGTAGTTCCCTGAATTCATTCTTTATTTCCAGGAGTTCGGTTAAACTTTTCTTCATTGTGTCGATTATTTTTTTTTAACCCACTGTCTTCCATGGTATGCTTCTGCCTTACAAAAAATATGCGGGACATAGGTTCCCAAGTCCTCTGACATTTATGTCAATTCTGCTCATCTTCCAGACAAATTCTGTGTTAGGATAAAATATGTTCCAGTTATTGTTCCATGTGGTAGTGAACTTTGGACAAAGCACTTTCTCATATTTTTCTATATACTGCTAAATTGTAGAAAATAATAATGTTTATTTCCTTCTTAAGACAAAAGACATAATTCATGGCCTTATTAGTGACGTCCGAGCAAAACTACTATTTTTAAGTGTGACTGTTACATGGTGTTCATATTAGCAGTAACCCTGGATTCTATGTCGTTAGTAGAAGAAAATATATTTTTATATTGGAAGTGCAAATCTGAATATTAAATGATAATCTAACAGGAATAGATGAAAATCAACTGAGCATGTTATCGAGAGTTTTATTAGTTATTTAATATTTATTTTTTAAAATTACCAGGAGGAGAACATACTCTGGATACTGTGAGGGAAAGTGCTCTTGCTATCCCAAAGCTTTGAGATCAAGGATAAGCTATCACTGTAAACATGAAGGGGAAGTTCCTTATACTATAATCCCTGAGTTTGCAGCAGTAGAAAAGATGGATTTGTTTGCTTTATTTACTTCCACCATGGAATTCTTGGGTACTTTGGATAAGGATCCATGGAAACAATAACCAGCTTAAAATGTATATAAGGTCGAGCCTCAAGATGTCCTGGTAGTTGAAACTTCTAGAACAATCATCTTTTCATTGTACTATGTTCCTGGGATTAACACAACTCCAAGATTCCAATCCAGTCATTGTCTATTTGCTTTGTTTTTCTTTGCCCTGGTTAAATGTACATTGTACCCAAAGAATTGATTTAGAATTAGCAAAATACAAACAAACTTGTTACCTAATATTATATAGGCCACCAAAAATTTCCTGGCCAATTTACTGAAAACAATCTATTGATTAATAGATTTTTCTGATTTTCACTTGATTTTCTGCATATAAATTTCTGTTTGAAGGTCACCTGGTAACATAGCCACAATGACAGTCTGCCAATGGGGCGACTGTCATAAGGAGACTCCAAAGAACATGAAACATTGCTCATAGTTTTCAGTCGTATTTGAATAGAACTGGTATTAATTTTTATTTCATTCATTATGGCCCAATTTCATGTTATTCATCTATTCATATTCCCTATGCATTATTTATAGTGCAGTGGATAACTTATCAATTGCCTTACAAAATTTAAAATAAATTTGAATAAATTCAAATTGCGAATAGAATTTAAACTCTGGATATATATGAAGTATGACTTTAAAATAAGGTGATTGATTTTATAATGTGAAGACTTGAACTCATCCATCCAATTAAGTGTTATCCTTTTCTAAGCGGCTTACATGGGAGAATGGAACTATTATCATATTCTCATAATCATCATTATTTCAGTGATGATGCTGCTGCACAAATAACTTGTGAAGCTTCGTTCTTGGGGTTATCTCTGGTGCCTGTGTATTACTCATTTATCCATGAAAGAGTAACTTAACATCTTCTACATGCTAGTAATCATTTTTATATCACTCCCATCATCTGTAGGTGAATATGATTTTTGTACTAAAACTAAAAGTAATTTGAAATTACTTTATTAAATGTAAATTTGACAAATACTTTGGTTTAAAAGAAGGTTCAATAATTGATGAGAAAAGATTTCTCAAGTGATTTACAGCTGGGCTTCCAGTAAAATCCCAAATGATGAATTCTAAACCTGAGTACTAGCAATAGTATTGGAATAAGTGTTACTTTGAGGTGATGCATTAATTGGATGTATAATTCTTAGCACATATGAAAATTAGAATCTTTAATTTACATAGAAAGAATATCTACATTCTTATATGTGTACAGATGAGTATTAAATTATTTTATATCCTCTAATTATATTTTACTGTGTATTTTTGCTTCATAAAATTAAATCAGTGTCTATCATTTCTGCCATCTATTCTATTCATGATAATGTAAATTAAATTCTGAAATTTCACCAAAGTTGTAATGCAAGGTGTAATAATTTGTTGAAGACTTCCTAGCCTATAAAATCCTTGAAAAGGATCACTCTGTCAAACTAAGGCTATGACATTTGCAAACTAAATTAGTGTGATAAGGAAAGCTTCAGAATTATGCTTTTAATTCCACAAATTTAAGATCTATGCTTCATTCTGGGATGATGTAATATTCTTAACTGGAGCATCTTGTTTTATTGCCAGTATCTACTGCTAACTTATGATTGGATTGTTTTTGTTGGGTACCTTCTCATCAGCATGGTTGTTAATCCTCTTTGAAACTTTAAATTATGTTAACTTTATTTTCTCCTATGAATGGCTGAAAGATGTGATTTGGTTGTCTTTGATTATATTTTTATTTTCCATATGTCAAATCATTTGTAAATATGTCAATGCTAAAATGACTGATGCTGTTTGTTGAAACATCAGGAGTATTAATAGTCCTATTAAAATGAGGTGGGTTATTAATATTCTCAGAGCTGAACAATGCAGCATGTCATTATGGAAAAAAATCTAGCTGACTGAAGAAAAGATGCGTATTTTTCTGAAACATTGACTGAGGCAGAATGACTGAGGTTGATTTCACTTGCAGCAGAAGTTATGCATTTCCAATTGTAAGAATAAATTTATACTTAAAAAAGTTCTAACAGAATGAAGAACATAGATGTCCTGTGTGTAAAATAGTAGGTATAGTGTGTTTTTTTGTTCTTTTCAATTAGAATAGTTTGGCTACAAAGCCCTGTAGATTTTTCCAGGGCAATCCAAAAATGTCTGTCAAAAGTAAGGTAAGGATGAAAATCTGTAGAAAGATAGAACTCCATCACTAAACAAACATTCTCACAATTTCTTACCAGAACAAAGAAGAAAGAATAAGAAGAATAAGGTAGCTGATAAGTTCACATGCTCTGGAGCAAAACTGCCTGAATTTCAAACCTAGCTCTGCCATTAACTAGTTTGTGACCTTGAGCAAATTCATTTCACCTCTCTGCACCTCAGTTTTATCATCTATATAATAATAATAACAATAATAACAACTTAATCACAGAGTTGTGAGGATTACATGAGTAGCACTTAGAACAATGTCTGACATATAGTGAGTGCTCTTACTACTAAGTATTATTGAGATAGTTATTTTGTTAACATATTTTGGTTAACATATTTTTTTAACTAAATAAAAAAGATGATGATTTTTCCTTCCATGGCTACTATTAAAAATGTCCTTCATTTTATGTTTTGCTAGTGGTAGCCTGGGTCTTATATGTATGTTTTGAAGAGAAATTATTTTTAAAATTTAAATGATAAGTTTGGTTAGCTGACTTATTAAATCCCTTTAAACTCTGATGTATAATTATACTTTAATTCTCTGAAATGCACATATATAAAAATATCACCTGTGCTCCAGTAGTAATTAACCTGTTATTAAATATAATTTTAATATTCAATAAAAATGCCAACTCCTCAAAATAGATTCATAAACTACCTACAATTACTGGGCACTTTAGCAATTATGTTAAGACAGAGCTTGATTTGCACAATGCAAATCAACATACAGCATGAAAGGACAGACATTCACTGCACATTAAAACCACAATGTTAAAAAATTAGAACAATTAAAACTTGTAAATATTTAGGTATTCTGCAAAAATCTGACACTCCATAACCAAACTATTTTTAAAAAGCAAAACAAAAGCAAAAAATGAGTTTATTTTGGCTTCAAAATATAAAACCATTTAATTCCAGGAAGCAAAATTAAAACAATATTTATTTGCCATATAATGTATTCTAAATATTTGGTATTTGATAGCAGTCCAATATAGACTTAGAAATAATAACATGTGAATACTTCAGTTCTAACTATTAATACTTCTCAAATATGTCCCCTTTCTTTATCTACTCCCCAAACCACAAATAAAATGATCACTTAACTTCTCACAGTAAATAGATGGAAATTATTAATGTTTGGGTTCAAATTTACAACAATAGCACTTACTAGTTACATGACATTAGCAATTTACTTAATTTCTCTGTATTTGGTTAATATATTTTTCAAATAAAGTAACATACATCTTGTAGGAGTTTTTAAGCATTAATTAAAATAATATAAAGTTGGGCACAGTGACTCATGCCTGTAATCCTAGGTACTTGGAAGGCTGAGGCAGGAGGATTGCTTGAGCCCAAGAGTTTGAGGCTGTAGTGAGATATGATTGAGCCACTTCACTTCAGCCTAGGTGACAAAGAAAGACCCCATCTCTGGAAAAAATACAGCATATATAAAATACTATGCCAAGCATAATGATATTACTAAATAAACACTCAATAGAGGGTATTGTGTTGGTTCAAGAGAAGAAAAAGTATTTGACAGCATTCATGCTGGCAGTTTCTTCATGGGAATATTAGATAAATAGCAAACCAAGGTGTGGAGAGAGTTCAGCATGGTGAAAAGAAAATAATGGCCTGTGAGAAGTCTGTGGTATGAAGTGATCAGTGCTCTAGTTTGCCTCTTCTAGGAGCTCAGAGTTGATACCTAATGAAACTTTTATTCTCCACATTGCCTAATGCATGATAAATGTTAAATTTTTACTGAAGGATAAATAGCAGATTTGATAGGTATGAACATATTGCAGATTCGATGGGTATGAACATGCTGAGGTGAAGTGAGATTTTATTTGGAGAGGGAGGTGTTGAGTTGACCATATCTAAGTTGGAAGAATGATTTGTAACTGTGAGGAGTAGGGTGAGACCATACTGGTGAATATGTGATATTGAGTAGAAATGAACAAAAGGTAAGCCAGCCTAAAGGTTAATTTCCTGAAGGATTTGTAACATAGAAGTTACTTAACCTCATGTTTTATTTATAACCAATTTTCCTAAATATATATTTAATCCATCCCCTACTCTCAATTCCCACCTGCAATGTTTTAGTTTAGGCTCTCATGTCTTACCTAGGTTTCTCCAATAACCTCTTAGCTGCTCCTCATGCCTTAACCTTACATTTTCCACACCGTAGGCATGATATGGTTTCTTTATATGAAGTTATTCTCACCACGCTACTCTCCTTTTCAGAACTTTTCATTGGCACCACATGAACTGTATAAGCTCAACTAACAGCAATATCAAGGTAAGATCATGTTGGGGTTTTTTCACATCTAGAGAAGAAATGAGATCATGAAACAGGATGTCAATAGTAAAGATGGAGACAGGATGCAGATTTGGTAAATACTTAGAAGATAGAATTTTCAGAAATTGGCGACTAAATGGATTATGAGTGAGAAGGAAGTGTAAAAGTTTGAAAACTTTTTTCTCATCAGTGGACATCAGTGGAGTCATGATAGTAATAACAGTTTAATATAGGTAGAAATATCCAGCAGACAGACTAGAGCCTATAAGAGAGCTCTGGCTCAAACTACAGATGTGGATGAACTCAGTATATAGTTGGTGTCAAAGACAAAACAGATGATGGGATTTCCTACAGACAGTAAAATAAAAGGAGCATGGGGCCATGATTAAAACCCTACTAGCCACCTACCTATAAGGGGTGAGGGTAGGAAGAAGACCCTGCCAAGAAGACCTGGAAGAAACAAGTAGGTAATATGAAGTCAGTGTGTGACATTATGAAGTCCAAGAAAGTAGAACATTACATGAAGGAGAAGAGGATAATCAATATCAAATGCAGCATCAAAATTCAATAATGCAAGGCATGAAAAATATCTTTGATTTAAAATAAAGAACCTACTGATAACTTGAGCCAACACACTGTGGAGCATAGAATCCAGATGCAGTATAATCAGGTATAAAATAAAGTGATGAAGTGAAAAAATTAGATTAAACTTATAAAAGTTTCATGAGAGACTGAATGATAGCTGGAGGGGAACATTATATAAAATCATAATTTTGTTCTTTGTTAGAGTGAGAAAAGTTTCAGAAGATGTATAGGCTGATTTCTTAAAAATCTCAGGGAGATATATCTTTTTATCTATATCTAGTATATATGTATGTGTGTGTATATATATGTACATACATATATATGTGTATATATATATATATATATATATATATGTAGAGATGTGTGTGTAGATAGATAGAGATAGATGATAGAGATTGAGATTGAAGGAAAACAAGAAAAGGAAATCAGCGATGAAGCTAGGACCCAGAGGCAACAGGAATGGAGAAGAGATAGAGTCAAAGGCATAGATGAAATTGTTAGTCTCAATTTTCATGATTAAATAAGAAGCAAATGCATCTGCTGAGAATCACAAGGCCAGAAGTGAATAGTACAATGTGAGGTAAGTGAAAGAGCTTGGTGAATAAAAACAAAATGATTTCATGTTAATCCCCAGCACCCAGATAATGTAAGAAAAAAAGATATTTGACATGGTGCTAGCATGCTAAGTTGTGTGGTACTCTTCAGCACTGTTCAATTTCACAGGTCTAATGGCAAAAAATATGTTTGTTAACATTGGTCAGGTGTGAAAATTTTGTTGGTTATATGATGTGAAAGTATATGAGTACAAGGGATTTTCTGTGGTCTGAATGTTTATGTGGGGGCATTTATATGTTGAAATCCTAACCCTCTACGTATGGTATTAGTAGATGAGGCCCTTGTGAGGTGATTAGATCATGAGGATGATGCCCTCATGAATGGTATTAATGCCCTTATAAAAGAGATACAGAAAGTCCCTCCCCACTTCCTCCATGTGATGATGCAAGGAAGCAAGCAGCCACTTTCTATGTATAAGAAAACCCTCGCCAGATACTGAATCTGCAGGTGTTTTTGTCTTAGACTTGCCTCCAGAACTGTAAGCAATAAAATTTCTGTTGTTTATAGGCCACCCAGATTATGGCATTTTGTTATAGCAGTCCAAGTGGATTAAGACAGGATTGAAGGTACTGTTTAGAGAGCACATAGCTTCAGTGATTCATCAAGAGGCCTGTATTAGATATGGAATGAAAGAGGTGGCAGAGAAAGACTCATCAACTGAGGAAAAAATGGGAGAAAAAGGGACTGGAAGATGTCTGCATGGTTAAACAGGTGCAGAGGTAATACGGTAATGAGGGAAATAAAATGATAGGTGATTGAGGTCAGGGTGCAAGACGCTGAGATTCAAGACTTCTGAGATGGTTTCAGGTGAATTAAGTGACTAAAGTGATAAGAAAACGACTGTAGTTAAAAAGGTTCAAGACTCTGCTAGAAAGTATAATAGATGGGCCATTGATATGGATACTAAAATATTACAGGATTATGGCAGAAACAGAATAGCATAATCACAGGTATTGTAATGCAGTTTTTAAATAATTGTCTACTTTACAAACCAAAATTATGCCTAGAACCGGAAAGGTAGGGTGTGAGGATCAGTCTCCAGACAACTCAACATTTGAAAGGATAGCACACCTGTAACCCAGTCTTTATTTTGTTTGGTATTAATAATGTACTGGTTAAGAGCCTGCATTTTATTACTAGATACTTGGATTCAGGATCTGATTTTCTTACCACTGGCAATGGAAAATTTATTTTTAAAAAATTTGGTGATGATCATAGTCCTTACCATATGGATGTCTTGTGAAGTTAAAGTGCTTCACATTATACAAGGCACATAGTTACTATTCAATAAATGTTAGTTGTAATTACTGTTATTACCAGAAATGTTTTGGAAGAAAGCTAATTCTATAGTGTTATCCTTGAATGGAGACATTGTGAAGAGTTTCTGAATATATGCCTTGAAAATGCCAACAGATTCTTCTGTCTGGATGTCATTTGCCTGGTTAGTCAAGCTCCTTCATTCTGTGTTGAAGGTTATAAAACCATATTCACATGCATTACACACATACACATATACACATTCACACAAGTGTTGGGCAAAGTGTGGTTAACAAATCTGTGTTTTTTGTTAAACCTGGTAATTAGTGTTTTTAATAACAATTATGGATAAAAAGAAAAAATGTAGGAATTCATTACCTTGAATTTATTTTTTTAATTTAAATAAATTACTTCATAATCATTAAATTATAGTGTTTGACAGATCAGATGTTATGGTTAAATTGTGAGTATTAAAAATATTTCATGCTTTTGCATAAATTATGTAAGAGGAGACAAGATGGATATATTTGAAATTTTACTGAATATTTCAGGAAAAAAAGTCTCTTCTAGTCATTTATTCATACACTTCTGATTTTTATCATCTTGTCATGTATATTTAAGAATATTAATGAATGACATTGATAATGACGAATGAGAAGTTCCTTTCTTGCTATCCATGAAATGACAATAATTACATTAAAAGTAAACATTACATATCTGAATTATGCTGTTCCTCTAGAGATAGACTCACAGGGCTCAAGGAATACTCGGTGTGTATATGCTGTCAGATTATTTAGATAGAAAAATTATATTCATTTTTTTAAAATTCTCTGAGATAGTTCATTTACTTCAAGGTTTTTACATCTTAGTGCTAAAATCGGTGACAGGTAAAAATTATATATAATTTACGGACTAAGTGGAAAAAATATTTTAAGAAAGAATATTTTAGGTTCAGATAACAAAAAAACACTAATCTTCTCCAAAAGATTGAATCATAGCATGTAAATTAAACAATTAAAATGAAGCATTTTTCAGTTTCAGCTAGAACATAAATCTCAGCTATGACCTTAAACATATATATGTACCTACGGAGTTACAAAAAATATTTTAGAAGGACATCTAATGTCATGTGAAAATGGTGATGATGTACTGTTAAATGAAAAAGTTTACAGAGTAGGATCCCATATTGTAGATAAAATGTAGGCATGTAATACATTCAAATAGAGACAACAGTGCAAAAGCATACAATTATGTTGTTTTTATCTTTGTTCATCGAACTATAGGCATTTTTTGTTTTAATATTTTTCTCAGTGTTACATTTTTCTTTAGTATTACTTTTATAACCAGAAGTGAAAGTAATATTTTCAAAGGCTTTTAGAGTAGAAATTATATAGATAAAAACCTGGTATAATATAGTCTTTTATAAGGATATGCCTATCCTGTCCCACAACATTCAATGCTGGCTTCGTAAGGGGGCTCTTTGCCAGTAGAATATTTTAATGCTGCATTAATAGAAATTGCTTCCATAGGGATTTGCCAGTAATTCTATAACGTCTTGGAGGAAACTTGACAAGATCCTAAAATGGAGTTACAGATTTAGGATTTTTACATTTTGATTCTCCACCGTATGAAAATAATGAGTTGCTTATGCACCTTAAAGACATTCATGAATGTTTCAAATCCTTTCTTAAGTAAAATTGCAACACAGACTACAATGGGAACAATTTGGAGATAGAATAATGATATAATTCCTATTTTCACATGTTAATTAACAACCAGGCTTCAATTTAGAAATGCTATAGCAGTTTGAAAATCAATTACAGATCACATGAATATAGAATTTTCATGATGAAATCTACCTTAGTTTCAGGAGTCAATAAATCCCTAAATTTTCTTGAGCTGTTTTCTCTTAAACAATTTGTTAAATTTATGCTGACCTGTACTATCCTACCCAAACAAAGGAACCACATTTCTGTAGCTAATGATCTCCTTCAAGGTTCCTATGAACAAATTGTGTTATAAACAGTTCTCATATGAAGTATAGTTTTAATATTGTGTTTCTCTTCTGATATGTTATTAACATTGGAATTATGCAAACTCTTATATAAAACTGGCCATTTAATTTGGCAGTATATGTAATGGATAGAGTGCAGGGTCAGAAGTATTGATAATAAGAGTTAGACTTACTGTGCAGTAGGAGTCTGCTTCCTAACAAAAGAAATGAGTTTTTCTGCCAGGATTTGTTATTATTTTCCATTAGTGCTCACTATACATCTTTCTAAATACTTTCAAGACATCTCTCCAACAATCTATTAAACATGTGTGTACTATTATTGTCAAATATAATACATCGGGCTGTAGTCTGCAGAATATGCTTTCTGCTAATTATTATGCAAATGGTGGCTTGATTTGCCTATCATAACTGTTCCATCATTTCTGTCTTTCCTCACAATTCCTTAAGGATTACCAAGAGTGGCTTAAAACCATTTTCTTGTAACTATGTTTGTAATTATGTTTGTAATTTTTTTGTAATTACAAAAAAAAATAATGGGGGAGGAAATAATAGGCATTCCCTGTGTGCTTTTAATTCTGTTCTACAAAAAAAAAAAAAAAAAAATGGGGGATAAAAGTGAAGCAAATATCCCCTGCTGAGAAACTTGAAAGGAACATTTATTTCACTAACTTAAGAGATATTTTCATAAGAGTGAGAGGCTATATCTACATGTATATAAATTTTATATGCTATTGGATATTGGAAAGTTGTTTATCCACTTTGTGCATAAGTTTCTTTATCGTATAATGGAGGTAATAATATATCCTCACACACTTGCTCTAATGAATAAGACAACTTATTAAATCCTCTGACATAATTTTTAGACTTGATTTAAAAACAATGCAAAAAACCTGTATGAGTTATTTCTTGATTTTTTTAATGATTTTTTCACATGTAATCAAGTATCTTAGCACCTCAATACTTAAAATGTTTTATTAGAATTTTTCATATTCCTGACTCACAATATTCTTGAAGGATGTTTTTGCTTATGGTTTGGGAGAGTACCAGTGTCTGAAATATTTGTTCTGACTCTTTTGCTGACATTTATAACAACATGTAGAAATGATAAATACTTGAGGTGATGGATACCGTAAATACCCTGACTTGATCATAACATATTCTATGGATATAACAAAATATTACCTGTACCACATAAATATGTACAAATATTATACTATGCAGCAACAAAAATATAATTTAGAAAAGATTAGAAAAAGAATGTAAGTTAAACTATTACAACATTAAAATACTCTTCAAGCAACCCAGGAAGTTTTTTCTCAGGTGCTGACAATGTATTTCCCAGTCCCCAAATTGCTTTCCTTTCTGGATTATCTCTGACTGAAAAATGCATCCTTCCTTGGAATGGTAAATATTTTAGACAAGCAGAATAGAATGCTTCAGTGGTACAATTCTGAGTGGTTCTTGAATTCCTTTTCAAGGATATCTGTCACCAGGGTCACTACCAGCTTAGCATTAGCTGGCAAAGTAAACTCCCATACCAGCTCTAACTCATAACAGAAATCACAACTCGGGGTGGGGGGGTGGTACTTTGTGTTAATATTTCAGTTCTGTGTGTGTGTGTGTCTATGTGTGTGTGTATTTCTGTTGTTTTAATTAGACTGCCCAATTTTGGGGAATCAAAAATCTTTTCATGTTTACTTTCATCTCCCACAGCTTCTGGAACAGTATTTGAACTCTAGCACCAAAGATCCAGGAAGGAGTTAGTGAAGAGCAGGTTGAGAAATAACTCATTAGTCAGGACAACTCTCTAGCTTCTGCTGCTTACACATACTTGGTTCTGCCCATGTCTAATCTATGGGTGGGTTTTAGCCATTGACCACACTGTGATAAGAATAACCCCTATCAGATATAAAGAGTAAGTCATAGAATAAATGAGATCATGAAATCTCAAGTATATCTTATTCTTTTTATTAAATATTGATTATGATATGACCAAGTAGAATTATTTTGGGTAAAATTTTAGTTCCATATAAATAGTATCATTGTACTTACATTAAATCACTTCTAATTTTTTCAGTTATAAAAATTCATTTTTCATTGACACCTCAAAAGTTGACAACATTCCAAAAGTCAGAATAATTTAGTGATATCTTGGCAGCATAAAATGAGGGCTGTGAATATCCAGGACTTATGCCTGGCCCAAAGGGGCCAGACCATGAATAATTACTCAGAAAAAGTGTTCTTAACCACCCAAAATTAGTGTAGGCCTCTCTATTTTATGCTCTCACAGTACCATATATTTCTTTGCGGGGGGTAAAATTTTGGGGGGCATACTATTTCAAATTTGCAGGAATAGTACAAGGAAATTCTGAATATGCTTTATCTAAATTCTCCTATTGTTTACCTTTCATCCCATCATTTGTCTATGCATGCTTTCTCTTGCTCAAGTGAGAGATCTCCCTCTCCTGTTCTTGCTCTCTCTCTCTCCCCCCACACGCCCCCATCCTATGAGAATAAGTTGTGAACACACTCATTTACCTCTAAATATTTGTGTCTTTTCTCTAAGACACCTCTTACATAAACACCATGACCACAGAAAAGTTATTGTAAGAATCATGACTTTTAACATTGATAGAATATTAATTATCTAATTTACAATAAAAATCAAAATGTGAAATGTCTCAATAATGTCATTTATAGCTTTTTTTCTTCCTCGTGCAAGAGCCGATTAATAATCAGGCATTGCAGTTAATTGTCATGCATTGTTAGTTTCCTTTAGTCTGTAATAATTTATTGGCTGCTTTTTTTTTTTTAATTCCTTGACATGGACCATTCTGAAGAGTATAGACCAGTTATTTTGAATAATACCCCTCTATTTGTGTTTGTTGATATTTTCTCACTAAATTTAGGTACTGTATCTGTGGCAGGAATACCCCAAAAGTGCAGAAGTTCCCTTCTCAGCAGATCATATAAGGAGGCACAAATCTATTTGTCCCTTTATTGGATAATTTTGGCCGCTTGATGAAGGTCATATCTGCCAGATGTCTTCATTGTAATATCATTGATCCCTTTGTAATTCATAAGTGTTTTCTGAAGAGTTACTTTTCTTACTTTTTTTATTTATCTTTTATTTTTTTTTATTTTTTCATATTATGGAGGTACAAATATTGTTAGGGTTACATATATTACCCCTGCCATTCCTCCCCACGCCCCCCCCACACCATACCAAACCATCAAGCATGTCCTACTCTCAGGTGGTGCTCATCGCACCTATTTTGTAAGTGTAAATTCTTCTCCTCCTTCCCCCTCCCATTTGCCCACCACCCAATAAAATATTTGTTTGTTTTTTTCCCTTTTTTTGACCTTTGGGTTACATTGTATATCTTGGCCTTTCCCTTGGAAGGTTTAGATGTATTCCCTCTCCCCTCCCACTATGCTCACCACAACCCTAAGATGTGTATCTCCCCCTTCCCCAAACACTAGTGGGCACTATCCCCATTTGAGCATCTTAGTTTTAATCAGTCAGTACCAATTTGATGGCGAGTAGATGTGGAGCCCGTTTTCTTGATCTTATGTCAACTCACTTTGTATAACGGGTTTAAGCTTAATGCAGGATAGCATAAATGGTGTTAATTCGCTGTCATTTATTAAAATTGAATAGTATTCCATTGTGAGCATATACCAAATTTTAGTTATCAACTTGTGAATTGACGGACATTTGGGTTGTTTCCATGATCTTGCAATAGTGAATTGTGCTGCCATAAACATTCGGGTGCAGATGTCTTTATAGTAGAATGTCTTATGCTCTTTCGGGTAGATGCCCAACAATGCTATTGCTGGGTTGAATGATATTTCTATATCTAGCTGTTTGAGGTATCTCCATATTCTTTTCCACATAGGTTGCACTAATTTGCAGTCCCACCAGCAGTGTAGGAGTGTTCCTGTCTCTCCACATCCTCGCCAACATTTGTTTTTGGGGGATTTTTTGATACAAGCCATTCTCACTGGTGTTACATGGTATCTCATTGTGGTTTTGATTTGCATTTCTCTGATGATTAGAGAAGCTGAGCATTTTTTTATATGTTTGCAGGCCATTATTCTGTCTTCTTTGGAGAAGTTTCTGTTCATTTCCATTGCCCATTTCTTGATGGGATTGTTTGATTTTTTCTTGTTTATTCTTTTAAGTTCTAGATAGATTCTTGTTATTAGGCCTTTATCAGAAGTGTAGAGAGCAAATATTTTTTCCCAGTCTGTGGGTTGTCTATTTGCTCTAATGATGGTTTCCTTAGCTGTGCAGAAACTTTTTAATTTGATGAGATCCCATTTGTTTATTTTTGATGTAGTGGTGAATGCCTTGGGGCTCTTCCTTAAAAATTCTTTGCCTAGACCAATGTCTGATAGGGTTTTCCCAACGTCTTCTTCTAGGATTCTTAAGGTTTCATGTCTTAGGTTTAAGTCTGTTATCCATCTTGAGTGAATTTTTGTAAGAGGTAAGAGATATGGATCTTGTTTCAATCTTCTGCATGTAGCTAACCAGTTTTCCCAGCACCATTTATTGAATCCATTTACGACAAACTCACTGCTAATATCATCCTAAATTGGGAAAATTTGAAATCATTCCCGCTTTGATCCGGAACGAGACAAGGATACCCACTGTCTCCTCTCCTATTCAACATAATCTTAGCTATAGCAATCAGACAAGAGAGGGGTATTATGGGTATCCAAGTGGAGGCAGATGAGATTAAACTCTCGCTCTTCACTGATGATATGATATTATACCTAGAAAAGCCCATGGAGTCATCCAAGAGACTCCTTGACTTAATAAATAAATTTGGTAAAGTCTCAGGATATAAAATCAATATACACAAATCAGAAGCATTTGTATATGCCAAGAACCATCAAACAGAAACTCAAATAAAAAATGCAATACACTTTACTATAGCCCCAAGGAAAATTAAATATCTAGGAGTATAATTAACGAAAAACACAAAAGATTCATACAAGGAGAACTACGAAACACTAAAAAATGAAATTGCAGATGATTTGAACAGATGGAAAAATCTACCTTGTTCATGGATTGGTAGACTCAATATCGTTAAAATGTCAATTTTACCTACAGTTATCTACAGAATTAATGCAATACCCATCAAAATATCACCAGCATTCTTTACAGATCTAGAAAGAGTAATTCTGCACTTTGTATGGAACCAGAAAAAAACCTCATATAGCCAAAGCAATCTTAAGTTAGAAGAACAAATTGGGTGGCATCAGTCTTCCTGACTTCAAACTTTACTATAAAGCAATAATAATTAAATCAGCCTGGTACTGGCACAAGAACAAAGGCATCAATAGCTGGAATAGATCTGGGATACCAGAAATGAAACCATCAGTATACAACAACCTAATATTTGATGAAGAAGACAAAAATATACAATGGGGAAAATAATCCCTCTTCAATAAAGAGTTACTTTTCTTATTCCTCATCTTTCACCACTTTTTCAACATTCATTGACTCCATCATTTCTTATTTTATGATAATTCTTTAATATCATTATATATCTGCTCAGTGTTCATACTTCCCCAACTGTCTTACTATTTTCTTTCTTTTCTTTTCTTTTTTTCTTTTTTTTTAATTTCAGCATATTATGGGGGTACAGATTTTAAGGTTTCAAGAAATGCCCATTCCTCCCACCCCCCACAAGTCTAAGTCTCCAGCATGACCATCCCCCAGATGGTGCACATCTCACTCATTATGTACGTATATACCCGCCCCCCTCCCCCATCCCACGTGCCCAATACCTTATTACTGTAGTACCTATGTGTCCACTTAGGTGCTGCTCAGTTAATACCAGTTTGCTGGTGAGTATATGTGGTGCTTGTTTTTCCATTCTTGGGATACTTCACTT
>VSMD01114136.1:0-30349 GCA_008750895.1 Mirza zaza
CCCCTTGGCCGGGCGCGGTGGCTCACGCCTGTAATCCTAGCTCTCTGGGAGGCCGAGGTGGGCAGATCATTTGAGCTCAGGAGTTCGAGACCAGCCTGAGCAAGAGCGAGACCCCATCTCTACTATAAACGGAAAGAAATTAATTGGCCAACTAATATATATAGAAAAAAATTAGCCGGGCATGGTGGCACATGCCTGTAGTCCCAGTTGCTTGGGAGGCTGAGGCAGCAGGATTGCTTGAGCCCAGGAGTTTGAGGTTGCTGTGAGCCAGGCTGATGCCATGGCACTCACTCTAGCCTGGGCAATAAAGTGAGACTCTGTCTCAAAAAAAAAAAAAAAAAAAAAAAAAAAAGAGTGCCCCAACTAGTTAATAAAGAAATGAATAAAAATTAATCACTGAATGAGAATTTCATGCACTGCACGGAAATGCCAGGAATTCATGAGAAAATCCAATCTTGTGATGACAAAAGAACTGGAAGTGTCAGAGACGAAATCTAACATGCTCACCAGGATCATGGTTGGCACTGTACAGAACTTGAGAATAAACACCACAGTCTTAAAGCTTCCAAATTCTATATTGGGTTGACTTTCATCATTTCACATAAAGAAGTTTACCTGAGTTAAATTTTCTCAAAAACAATCCATTTCCATTGGAAAAAAAAAAGACAACTTTAGGACCAAAAAAACCAATTGGCTTAAGATTCTAATAGTCATGGTCATTTTTGAAAAATGGATAAATCTGACACTTTTCTTACCAATGAAGCCCAGCTGGGAAAACTCTAGAATCATCCATTCCTCAGAAGAAAGTTGAAGTGCAAAATTTTTTATAATATTAAAATAATTCTGTTTGACAACGATGTCATCTTCAAGCTAGAGAAAATTGAACGATCAATTAATAAATCGAAAAGAGAAGGAAAGAGGTAGACAGAAGGATATTATTATGGAAAAGTTCAAGTACACTTCCATCATGAAAGTCAAGGAAACAATGGTCAAAAACAATGAAAATGTAAAAATCCCAACCGCTTTTCCTTCCCCCACCCTCTACCCTGCTGATTGAGGTGACCAATGTGAAAAGTTGGTTGTGCATCCATTTGACACCTTCTGTATGTGCATACGGCACATACAGATCCATATATAAGGTCCTCATCCCCCTTTTCATTTTTATAAAAAGGGATAATACTATGAAACTAGTATTCTTCTCTTAATATATGATAAAGATCTTTCCACATTAATAAATATCTATTTAAACCATTCAATTTAACGATGCTTACGATTCCCTGGTACAGATGTACTACCATTTGTTCAGCTCTTCCCTGCTCATAGACGGGCATTCAGATTGTTTCCCAGTTTTTGTGGATGCAAACAATGCTGTGATAAATGAGCTTGTACCTACATGTCAGTGCATTTCATTACTGTAGGACAGATTCCTAAAAGTCCCTGTTTTATATTTCAATAGACACCTATGCGATACTTAAGGAGGTGTGGCAATTCAGAGGGCCAGGTACACCGCGTGCACTCTGTGCTTGGTGGTGTCACCAGGGCTACAGGCCTCTGACAGATCAGGGATCCCAACATACACAACAGCTGCCACCACGCAATCTCCCCCATCAAACTTTAAAGTCACAAGAATATTTTAATATTCTAAAAAAACTTTTCCTTTACTTAGTTTCATCTTATTATTTCTCATTACCTAAGCAGCTTTTATTTGTTCTAGCATATGATTTTTCATGCATTTAAATAGTGTAGGCTTTCTTCTTCCTATCTATGAAGAAACAGTAGCAGTATTTGTAAAGATATGATATTGACCGACTTGCCAACTACATTATTATACTACTGACTGACTCATTTCTATCATGTTTCAGACATTATCCGAAACCCTGGGGATAGATCAGTTAACATAAAAAAAACATGGTTTATGCCCTCAGAGCTTTAAGAGAGGATAGAGGGAAAAATCAGACCAAGCACAGAGCTATGCTGTCATTTAACCTTGCTTTCTGAATGCAAAGATGCCCATGCTCAAACCTAAACATTCACAGAGCATGCGCAAATGAAAGATGATCCCTGCTATCAGGAAATTCTAAATGCCTACTTAAAATTTAGTGCACTAATTTTGATTATCACATAGATTTAAATTCACATTTGATATATGAGAAAAGTTGTTCTGTTCCACTCTCATATCTCACCAAATAATTTCAACTTTTAAAAAAACTTTTTAAGATCTAATAATTGTAGACTCACATGCAGTGAGATTGTGAATACCCTTCACCCAGTCTTCCCCAACATCACATCCTCCAATATGACTGCGCACACTGTCACAACCAGTAAGTTGGCTTTGATACAATTCACCGAACTTATTCAAATGTCACCAGTTTTACATGCACTCAGTTGTGTGTATTTACTTCTATGCGATTTTATCACATGCGTATCTTGGCGACCACCACGCAGAAAGCATGTACAACAGCTCCCACGAGGATCCTTAGAGCTGCCCTTTTACACCCACCTTTGCCGCCTTCCTAACCTCTGGCAACCAATAACCTGCTCTCCGTCTCTGCGGTTTTGTCATTTCGAGAATGCCATATAAATGGAATCCTACAGTATGTAACCTTCTGAGATTGATTTTTTTCAAACTCAGCATAATTCCCTTGAGATGATCCAAGTCGTTGGGTGCATCCAAGTCGTTTGTTTCTTAAGCCACGGTATAAAATGTTTAGTAATAAAATTATAATAAAATTGTTTAGTAAGCCATGGTATAAAATGTCCCACAGTGTGTTTAACCAGTCACCTGCTGAAGGATGCCTGGGTTGTTTCCAGTTTGGGGCCATGGCTAACAAAGCTGCTACGAACATTCATGTACAGGTTTTTAGTGAACACGAATACTCCTCTGACATCAGTATTTTGTCATAGCAAGAGCCACTCTGAAAAATCTAACACATCTCCCATTAGTGATTGCTAATTTACAGAAGGAAGCTGAAAAGCAAGATGCAAAATATTGTTTTTACAGTATGTAAATGTAGTTTACAGAAAGAGGTGTGGTGTTACACACATATATATATTTAAGTTTTTTAGAAGTATGAGGAGAAACCAAAAACAAATGATGGTACCCACGGGGAAGGGAGGAAACAGGGTGAAGGTGATGAGATAAAAATGAGATTTCTGTGAATGTATCTTGTTTCACATGAGTTTTCATTTGGAAGGTTATGCTTTATATAGCTAAAGAGGAAAAGAAGGAACTTAAAAACTGAATACAAACCAAAGCAAATGAACCTAGTTGTATATCAAGTGGTGGCATGGCCACACAAGATAAAAAAATTACTTCAAGTAACTTCCGAACACAGTACATTGACTACACATCCCTATCAGGGTACATTCCATGGGGATAAAAAGCACAAAGAAAGTCTAAACTGCATTTAGTTGTCTTGTTGTTAGTAGTGATAATGGTATTGATATTTTAAAACTATCTGGGGTATACTATCGAATAAAAGAATTATGCTATTAGGATAATCTCATTAAAAACCAAGACTTTAAGAGAAAATAGAAAGGAAATATATGTATAAATTCAAAAAGTAAAAACCCTATAATCTTACTATAACCCTATCATCTTATATCTTAATCCAACATGAATTGGAACTATCAATACAAATGTGTGAATTTTTTTGCCTCTGAAAAATAAAATACACTTCTTTGCTGAAATTCCTACAAGCAAAGACAATACGACAGCAATGAGCATCTCAAGTGTCCAGATAGTTACTATATATACCATCTGCCTCTGACAGCAACAGTGCTCCTTAGAGAAATGATCTGGGACAGGAAATGTACAAGATCTGAAAGCAAAGAAGTGATCAAAGATGACTGGACTTACATAGAAAGGATACAAGAGCCAATCTGAAGAGGTTCCCACTGGATTATGATGTATCAATGTGAGCATCAATAAGAATGATGATTGCAATGGATTGAGGCAAATCAAATATATTTTTAAAATCCATGAGTTCACAATGATACTTTTAAGATGACCACCCCTGGATACTGCTAGGGCATCAACTTTAAAAATTAATAAAGAGAAAGAATCAAGGATTTATTCTGTTTTTTTCTTTATGAACTATATTTGAGAAACCCTAATAGTTAAGGAGGGAAATTTTTTTTAAAATTTCAGAATATTACAGGGGTACAAACATTTTGGTTACATGAAATTCTTTTGTACAGTTTGACTCAAAGCTATAAGTGTGTCCACCACCCAGACAGTGTACACTGTATCCATTAGGTATGAATTTACCTATCCCCTTCTCCAGGAGGGAAAATTCTTTATAGAAGAACTCAGCTCATAGGAGCATTAGAAATTACAGAATTAGAAAATCAGCACTTGGAAACTTCTAATGAAATAACTGATGTCAGGAAAAAATCATCCACGGATGCTGAGACCATGAGCAGAATGGCTGCTGGGGAGCTTTACGATGGAGAGATGAGCTGGCGCACTGAGCCCAGCGACAGTTAACGTGTGGCCACCTGACTCAATGCGCTTCACTCTGTGCTATAGTAAGGATTACACAGTACCACCCGTGAAGGGCCTGCACCATCCAACGGTTTTCTAGAAGACGCTGTCTCCAACTCTGAGTTGTTTGTGATAAAGCAACTTTGTGAAGCTGTGTATGACACTGTCACTGGAAACTACATTCCAAGCCACGGGCGTAACACCGGGACAGGCGGCATTTTTCTCCTCCCTTTGGGTGTATGTCCGTGATGACCACAAAGTAACCCCAGACTTTTAAAGCAATTCTTTAAAAGTCTTGGGTATGATACATCCCCAACACATGCAACCACGAAGTCATGTCCCTAGGGGACAATTATGACATCTAGGATAAATTCCTTTGCTTCCTTCCTTCTCACCCTGCTTTCCCCCAATTTTCCCAGGTAAAATTTAACTTTTATAAACATTCAAAACTGGCATTAAACTGAGGACTTTTGAGGCTAATATGTTTATCCCACTAATATTTGCAGACCACGATGGAATCATTGAGAGAATTCCACATAAGATCGTGTAAAGACTTCAGTATAAAGCAACTCCCTTTTTCCTGAGGTGTAATTTTTGGGCAAAGATGATAATTTTAAGAATGATCATTGAATTTGTCTTTGAAACAGCAGAAAAATTAGTAACAATCTAAATGATCAATAATAAGGTGATTATGAGATCTGAACAATAATACTTCAAGAAGCAACTAAAAAATCATACAAATTTATGAGCATCTAAAGGTGTGTATCTATCATATGTTAAGTGACAGGAAAACAGGTTATCATCCTGTCATTGTAAAAGAGCACTGTTTCAGAGTGATGTCAGCAAGATGGTAGAATAAGAAACTCCAGATGCTTCTTCCCCTACAGAGACACAGATTTAAAATCAGAGCACTCCACAGCCAGAGCCCCTCCCCTCAGGCACAGGACAGGGTGATTGGGAGGAAACACCCAGCTCTCGACTTTTCTCTGGGGAGAGAAAAGAGTAGACACACACCCAATGTGTTTGACTTCTAGGGGTGCCAGAAGTCAATACCCCACTTTCAGTTATGGATAGAACCACCAGTCATGAGAGCAAAACGAAAACAGCGGACTTCAACCAGGGGCTGGTTTCTTGTCTTGTCTAAATCCAAGCAGTGGCAGGAACAGGGTGCCAGGCTGAGGGCCAAGAACAAAGGTCGTCAGTTGGCAGCAGAAGCTGCAGTACCAAAGAAGACAGTAGGTGGCGCTTCAATACTGCAGCTTATTACAACATTGGCACGACCACAATACTGCAGACAGGCACCACAACAGGCCGCTAAACAGAACCAGTAAACTCAATTAGGAGATTACAGCCACAAACCCAGAGAGGACTAGGCCTCAGAAAAGGCTCCAAGGGTTCCAGGATCTCCATCTAGTTTGGAGAAAGTCCTTCAAGTAAAAAATCAGATTGCAAAGACTGGCAGACATTGTTAGTTTTTCAAATGTCAAAATCACAACAAACAAAAACAAGACATACAAAGAAACAGAAAAACTGAGCATTTCCAAAGGAACAAATTAAATCTCCAGAAACCAACCTCAAATAAACAAAGACATATGAATTACCAGAGAATTAAAAATAACTATAAGGCCTGCTTAGTGAAATAAGAGAGCACATAGACAAATAAATGAAATTAGGAAAATCATGCATGAACAAAATAAGAATATCAAAAAAGAGCTAGAAACTATGACAAAGAACCAAACATAAATTTTAGAACACAAAACCTGAACTGAATGAAACATTTCACTAGACAGCCTAAATATCAGGCTTGACCAAGCAGAAGAAAAATTAGTGAACTTAAAGACAAGAGTTTCAAAATTACCAAGGCAGGAGCACACACACACACACACACAAAAAAAGACAGCCTATGGGACCTATAGAGACCATAAAGTGGAAGAACATATGCACCATAAGGGTTCTAGAAAGAGAGCCTTATTTGAAGGAATAATGGCTACAAACTTCCCAAATATGAGGCGATAAATGGACAAATTCAAGAAACTCAAAGAACTCCAACTACAATAAATCTAAAGAGACCAACAGCAAGAAATTCACAATAAAGCTGTCAAAAACCACAAAGAATCTTGAAAGTAGCAAAAGAAAAGTGACCCATCACATACAGGGGAGCTCTTATTAGATGATCAGTAGAAAACTTAAAGGCTAGAAGAGAGTCAAATGACATGGTCGAAGTGCCTAAACAATCCCCCTGTCCTCACCAACCAAGAATACTAGACCTGGCAAAACTATCATTCAAAAATGAAGGTGAAATTAAGACTTCCCCAGATAACAAAAGCTGAGGGAGTTATCACTATTAGATCAGCCCTATTGCTGAAGGGAGTCCTCCAAGTTGAAGTGAAAGGGTGATATGTAGGCAAAAAATAAAACAAAACAAAAAAAACCCAAACATACAAAAATATAAAACTCCCTGTTAAAGGCAAACATACAGATATAGACTCCTATAGTAAGATAATGCAAGTGCACTAATCACTATTAAATCTGGTATAGAATTTTAAAAACAAAAAGCATAAAAATTATAAATCTCCATTAATGTATATGCAATACAAAAAGAGGTGATCGTTGTCATCAATAACAAAAAGTGGAGGAGACATAAAGATATAAAGGAGTTGAGATTTTATAAGCAACTGAAGTTGTCATCAGTTTTAAATAGATTGTTATAACTTTAAGATCTTTTATGTAATTGCATTGGTAACCACAAAATAAATATCTATTGAATATACCCAAAGGGAAATAAAAAGGGAATCAAAATATGTCACTATAAAAAAAAAAATCAACACAAAAGGCAGCAAGATAGAAAAAAAAAATTCCAAGATACACAGAAAACAATTAGTCAAGTCCTCCTGTGTTCGCAATCACTTAAAATGTAAAAGGGTTCAACACCACAATTAAAAGACATAGATTGGCCAGATGGCTTTTAAAAAAAAAGATCCATTAATATGCTATCTACATGACACTCACTTTAGATCTAAGAACACACACAGACTAAAAGTGAAAGAATGAAAATGGATAATCCATACAAACCAGAACCTAAAGAGAACAAGGCTGGCCATACTTAGAATAGCCTTTAAGACAAAAAACGATCACACGAGACAAAGAAGAACATTATATAATGATAGAAGGGTCAATTCTCCAGGAAGACATAACAATTATAAAGATGCATCTTACATAAGAAGCGAATATATGAAGCCAACATTGACAAAATTGAAAAGAGAAATAGACACCACCACAATTACAGAAGGAGACTTCAATATCCCACTTTCAGTTATGGATAGAACCACCAGACATGAGAGCAAAAAGAAAACAGAGGACTTCAACACACTTTAGAGCAAATAGACGTCAAAACTATATATACAGAACACTCTACACAATAGCAGAACACACATTTTTCTCAAGAGCACATGGGACATTCTCCCCAAGACAGACCACCTATTAGGCCACAAAACAGCCTTAACAAATTTAAGAAGACTAAAACCATACAAGGTATCTTCTCCGACCACAACAGAACGAAACTAGAAACCAATAGCAGAAAGAAAGCGGGAAAATACTCAACTACACAGAAATGAAAGAACACACCCTTAAAGAACTAATGGGTAAAGAAGAAATCACAAGGGAATTTAGAAAATATCTGGAGATAAATGAAAACAAAAACACAATAAACCTGATAAATCTTTAACGAGGGCTTAAATAACTAAAATTAGAAATGAAAGAGGGAACATTACAACTGACATCACAAAAATAAAAGAATTAAGAGACTACTAGAAACAATTATGTGCCAAAAAATTGGATAACCTAGAAGAAATTGATAAATCCCTAAAAACATGTAACATGCCTAGAGTGAATCATGAAGAAATAAAAAATTTGAAACACACTTAGTGAGGACATTAAAGCAGTAATCAAAAACCTCCCAGCAAAGAAAAGCCCAAGATCAGGGAACTTCACTAAAGAATTTTACTGAACATTTGAAGAATTAACATCAATCCTCCTTCCAAATAACTGAAGGAGAAGGAACACTGTCAAACACATTCTATGAGGCCAGTATTACTTTGATACCCAAGCCAGACAAAGACACAACAAAATTACAGACCAACATCTCTGTTAAATACTGATGCAAAAATCTTCAAGAAAATACTATTAAATAGCAAACAGAATTAAACTGTGCATTAAAAGGATTAACACCATGACCAAGTGGGATTTATACCTGCAATACAGGGGTGGTTCAATATACGAAAATCAGTGTAATATACATTACAAAACAGAGGGAAAAACACATGATCATCCCAACTGATAGAGAAAAAGCACATGATAAAATTCAACACAGTTTTATGATTAAAAAAAAAACACTCCACAAACTAGAAATAAAAGGAAACTATCTCAACATAATAAAAGTTATATAGGAAAAGCCCACAGCTTTTCAGATCAGACTGAATAGTAAATGGCTGTAACCTTTCCCTCTAAGATCAGGAACAAGGGAAGGATGCCCACTTTCACATCCACTAGTCAACATACTACTGGAAATTCTAGCTAGAGCAATTAAACAAGAAAAATAAATAAAGGTCATCCAAACTGGAAAAGAAGTGCAATTATCATTATTTGCAGATGACATTATCTTATATGTAGAAAAACAGAAAGAATCCACAAAAAACTATTACAACTAATAAACTACTTCAGCAAAGTTTCAGGATATAAAATCAACACATAAAAATCAGATGTATTTCTATACACTAACAATGACAAATCCAAAAAACAATTTAAGAAAATAATCCCATTTACTTAGCATCAAAAAAGATAAAATATTTAGGAATAAACCAAACCAAGGAGGTGTAAACAATTTTTTTTACACCTCCCTGGTTTGGTTTTTATAATGAAAACTATAAAACAATACTAAAAGAAATCAAAGAAGATACAAATATATGGAAAGATATCCTGTGCTCACAGATGGAAGACTTAATAATATTAAAATGTCCATACTACCCAAAGTGATCTACTGTGGAAAGATATGTAAAATGGCTTAGTCACTATAGAAAATAGTATGGAGTTCCTCAAAAATTATTAATAGAACTATCATATGATCTAGCAACCCCTACTTCTAGGTATATATCGAAAAGAATTCAAAGCAGGAGCTCAAAGAGGTATGTGCACATGCATGTTCATCAGACCATTATTCACAATAGCCAAGAGTTAGAAGTAACGCCAACATCTACCAACAGATGAATGGATAAAGAAAATGTGGTATATACACACAATGGAATATTACACAACCTTAAGAAAGGCAATCCTGTCTCATGCTACAACATGGATGGGCCTTGAGTACATTATGTGAAGAAAAATGAGCTGGTCACAAAATGACAAATACTGTTTGATTCCACTCGTATAGATTACCTAACGTAGTCAAAATCATGGAAACAGTCAATGGAAAACTGGTAACCAAGGGCAGGGTGGAGCAGGGAGGGTGAACTGATGTTCAGTAGGCACAGTTTCAGTTCTGCAAGAGGAAAATGTTCTAGAGATGTTGCACAACATAAATCTACCTAACACTACTGACCTGCACACTTAAGAAATATGTAAGATGGAAATATAATGGCATATGCTTTTACCACAATAAAAAAGGTTATATTAAACAAATTAATACATATAAAGCATAAATTATAAAGAACATTGCCTGTGCATGGTAAGAATGCACTGAGTTCATAGCTGCTGTTCCTGTTTTAATATCTTATATACTGACCCTACTTACAGTTTTCCTACCATCCTCTTTCTTATCCCCACCTTATCCTTGATTTCCTCAATATTTACTCTTCCTATACTCCACAAAAAAATTTAAATTTCCATTAATTCTCCCCTGGAGAGAAATTTAAAACAATTTTTAAAAGCAATGCAACTACACTTTAAAATTCTCCATATGAAGTTCTTAACTATAATGTACATATTTTATATACTGGCCCTAGAACAAAACAGCAAAGTTCAACTACAATATTTGGGTTATGTTCAAACAAAATGCTTTCCTTTTTATTCTGAAATTAAAATAAGACTTCTCTAAGGTGTTTAAAGAAAATTTACTGCCTAAATCTAGGATATCATGTTTTTACATGTGAAACTCTTATGTATATACATAATATACAATGTTATGTTCTGACTGTATTCATTTCTATTTCCTGCCTTGTGAGCCAAGGAAAAGTTGATACACATGTGAGAACATAGCTGGCTCTCGGTCAAATGTCGAGGGAGATAGTGTCTGTCCTCAATATACCTGCCTTCCCCAGTGAGGCCATGTTTTCCTTCTTTCCCCCCAACTTCCCTGGGTCTCACCACCCCCAGCAGCTACCCAACCATTTCTCTTCTGATTCAGGGACCCAGAGTCTCCACTTGCCACCTGCATCAAATGCCCTCTTAGGGAAAGGATCTACTAAACTTTTTATATTGAAAAATAATAACTGACAGGCTCAGCGTGCTATACTTCTGAAGGGTATTTGCATTTTGAACAAGGAACGAAGACACTCCTTGGTTAAAGAAATGAAATTCCAATTGTGGAATTTAAGCTTAAGTCATCAAGGAGAATGAGATTTGGAGGAAGTAAGAGCTTCCTAGAATTCTTTAAGCTGTTGCCTACCTGACTACCATATCATCATAGGATTATGCTACTTGTATAGTGTTAGGGTTATGCTGCTACAAATTGGACTGTTAGAATTAAAACTCAATTTTATTATCTTCAATATAAATGGAACTGTATTATGGCCTACAAAAAATCATTTTATCATAAAATCACTAAAAAAAAAAAAAAAAAGTATAAGAAAATCCTTCTTTAAAACTTGCCAAATAATTAAATCTCAGTTCTTTTTAACAGTGGAGAGAGGGAGGTAGAGAGAGAAGATGGAGGAATGGGGTTAAAAGAAGGAGATGAGCGAGCTGCACATGTTCACCCGCTAAGTGGAAAGCTGGTGTCTGTGCTCACTGGAGAAGAAACCTCAGAGCCCACATTCTCAGTTACCATGGAGACCCCTCTGCTCTCTGAGATACCGTTATCATCTTACAGATCTTAGAGGGCTCCTGCTATCAAAACTTCCTGTTTTAATGAAAATATACCCTTGATAATACTTTTTCTTTAGAAGTCAGAAAAACATTAAAGGAAAAACCATACTTACCTGAATATAATAGATGCCCTTTTCCTGAGCATACATCATTAGAAAACAATAATCCAGGTTTTGCTTTGTTCTCCACCTGAAACAGACATTTTCAAAAGATAAGTTGGGAATCAGACTCAAATTTAGTCAAATAAGATTAGATGTGTTAATATGAGCCTCAAGTGTCCATATAACATGTCACATATGTATATATACACACACTTAGGAGAGAGATTCAAAGACAATTTACTTTCCTCGAATGAAGACTTTATTAAAGTGTATTCCCAAGAACACTAATCCTAAAGATGTTCTAAGGGAAAAGAAGCCAATTGTCAAGTAAGTTTAGGAAACACTGTATACACATTCCCCCTTCTAGAAACATACTACCACATTAGAGGTACTAAAACATCCAGCAGTAAAGATACTTGTTGAAAAAAAATTGTCTTATTCCAGTATTTTCCAAATTTACTTGACCATGGGCCCTTTTTTCAGTAACATCTTAATGTCTCATCAACCCAGAGCTTCAAGAATGACACTTTAGGGATCACTGCTCTGGTGCCTAGGACTGTGTTTTGCATACAGACAGAAATTAATAAATGTACCTCGAATACTTTAAAAAATAACACCATATTGAAATTTAAAATATTAAGTCTTTTCAGTGAATTCCTGGCAGCCTTCAAAAGCACAGTGACAAACACAGAATAAGAGAAGTGGCTCTAAAAGCCATTTTAAGAAAAACACAATAAAATAAAAGCTCACAATAAACTTTTATTCATACTAACAAAACTTCTCCAGAATATGTCACAAGCTGTCCTGAACTTAATGACACTACCCAGAATATTCTACCAAGTTCAACCCTAAAAAAATTTTTGAAAAAACAATAAGAGTCTTTATACAACTGACAAAGATTTTAAAAAGTCCAGTATTGGGAAGGCTGTGAAGTAATGGGTACTGTCATACAATATTGGTGTTGTATATAAAGTGTTAAGTGCCAACTCTAACATTTTTTAAGCTTTAATAAGCAAGTGTATTAGATAGTACACTCACATGGGTGCAAGACATTGAATGATAATGTGGCTCACCTTACTCTTTCTTTAGAATCTCCAAATGTCTCCTTCAAGTTTGTCAAGTCAGGATAGTAGCTTTCAGGGGGTGATATTACTTCCACCAGGCCAGAACTGATTTCTTTAGAAAATCTATCGTAAGAAAGGTTAACTGAGTTATTTAAGTTCTGTGGGAGTTGATTTATCTTAATGCTTAATTTACTGTTTTTAACATAAAACACATCAGTAATCATTTGTAGCAGGGAAGAATGTTGTGGTCACAGAGTGTTAAATGGAGCAGCTCATCACTGATTTTATTTACCAGAAAATACAGATTTTCCCTTTTTTAAAGTAATGCTTTAAAAACATTGTAAAATGCACTATCCTTATACTAGTAGCATAGAAATCCTAGGCAAACTGCAGGCATTATTACATGCCTAAAATGTATCAGAATATAAGGAAAAAGAAAAAAACAAGGTCTTACAGAAAACAGGGAACTGAAGAAAAACAAATGAATGTATGTGCATATCTAAATATATATATCTTTATGCAAACATAAAAGTTTCTCAATTTTCAGAAAGTTTTAGTTGTGGGTTATAGACTACTTGTCATTCTAAACTAGTGTTTCTCATTGGGGTCAAGGGGTGATTTTATGCCTCCCAAGGACATTTAGCAAAATCTGGAGATGTTGCAAAGTTGCCGCTGTGGGCAGTACTACTGACATCCAGTGGGTAGACACCAGGGACCCTGCTAAACATTCTATAATGCACAGGACAGCCCCCACAACAAAAAAATTATCTGGCCCAAAATGTCAATAGTGCTGAGGTTGAGAAACTCTTTTCTATGGTTTTTAAATCAGTCTGTACTGACTCAAATGTAATTTCTTTCACATTTGCATTCTCCCCTTACATTTTTGAAAATCTCCACAAATTCTTGTGCAACTACCTGCCTTTGCACAAAATGCTCTTAGTGCTTAACTGAACTTTTTTTCTGGCCTTGGTTTTCTACACAGTGAGGAAGAAGTAAATCAACAGAATTATTATACTGCACAAGCCCCACAGCCCTGCCCATGTGGTCTATGGGAAGGTACAGGAAGGGGGAACAAACAACTATCGTGCTGTTCCTTTACTTAAGGAGTCTATACCAAATTGTGCTTCTATAAAGACTACCAAGAAATTCAGCACTTGAGGAAAACCTAACAAAAGACAATTTAATCCTGAACTATACATTTTTTTAAAATCTCCAGTTTTAACATTTTGATAGACAAGGAGAGCCACGTTATTTTAAATCTACAGTTAGCAAATAATTGTTGCTTCTCTTGTCATTTTAAGTAGAAGGCATGTCTTTTAGGGACAAAAACAGATATAATTCAATGAAAGAAATCTCTATCAAGAATAATTTTTATATCACTATTAAAATTGCTAAAGGCAATATTATGCAAAGAAATAATACCTGAAACTTACTAAGCTTTCCATCTGTCACCTGCTATGTGCCTTGCTCATAGCAAACTGGTATTCAGTCTTTACAGAATAGAAGACCAAATTAAGACATAGTTTAGCATTGAAGTCTGAAATTGCTACATGAAAATCTGCCTGGATAGCAGAAAAAATTTTGCCTGGTAAACACAGTGTGAAAGATTTAAATAATCTCATATGACTCTCTCTGTATTCACTGTCTTCAAGATTACAGACTGTTATTTGATAGTGTTACATACATATGGCATTCAAGTCTTTGCCATAATTAAATACCATTAGATAACTAGATCTAGATGTACCTACTTCATGACAGTGTAAAAGACCAGTGATAGGTATCTAATTAACATGAACTTCACAGAGAAATGAACTATAAAAAGGCACTTTCTTTTAGCAAAAAACCAAGAGATAATAGTAACTAAAATATTTTCACATTTTTAATTAAGAAGGACTTACTCTTTCTCCAGGTTGGCAACAACACCATGTACGTAATCAGTATCTGTCTGGGAAAGAAAAGAAAATGTACCTACATTCATGTTTTTATATTTTTAAACTTTTAATATTAAATTCAAACTTAAATGATGAAAACATTCATGAAAAATATTACATTAAGGTTTTTGACAATTTAAGAGATTTTCGTTTCTGTGGTTTTGTATTATGTTGCACTAGTAAATATCATTGAGTACTTACCAATACAGTAAGTGGAAGTTTGTATTATTTTTCATTGTCTATGTTCAATTCACTAGAAACACTGAGCATAGACATTATATTTCTTTGGAAACATCCAAACTATAAATAATAAATAGCAGTAGTAATAGTTCTTGCAGGATGCTGTCAAGAAAGATTTTTCCACCTTGAATCATAAAACCTTGGTCAAAATTTGCCTCTTTGCTACCAGACTGAAAGTAAGTTACTGCTCTGAGTTTCAGTTTTCTGTTCTATTAAAAACAAAACAAAAGGTGGGAGGAAATACCTTAGAGATTATGAGATAAAGCTATGTAAGAAAAAGCTGTGTTGTTATATTATTATTAAATACTGATACTGAGAACCCAAATCAAGAACACTTTATTCATTATTTATAGTTTGGATGTTTCCAAAGAAGTATAGTTTCTGTGCTCAGTTTTTCTAGTGAATTGAACATAGACAATTAAAAATAATAACTTAAAAATCTGCCTACTATATTGGCAAGTACTCAATGATATTTAGTAGTGCAATATAACAGAACAACACAGAAATGCAAATCTCTTAAATAGTCAAAAACTTTAATGCAAGGAAGTTATATGTTAGAAATAAATGTTTATCAGACCTGTATACTTTTAAATTATGAACAAGTGAAAATACAATACTATTAATTTTACTTTTTTTCCTTATTCATTTAATGAAAAACATAGTCACATTTCACAAACATATACTGAGTAACTCCACTAGGCCAGACTGGAACCACTGCAGTGAACAAGATAGTCTAAGTATGGCCGAAATATGTTTAAACAGACATTTTCAACTGAGTTCAGACCTAACCCAGCCTGGAGTATAGGGGCATCAGAGGAGGCTGCCTGGAGTAGGTGACACTCAACAGTAGTAACTGCCTTGTTCCAAGGCTCTTGTTCTCAGGTGTCTAACAGAGATGAACACCTTCGGCTCCTCCTTTCTAAGGGGTAAACTGAGTCTGGCCCTGTTGGTATGGCAAAGACCACGGAATTGGACCAAAGTGAGAATTCCAACTTTGGCTCTTGCTAGCTGAATAACCTAGGGGAAGCTGCTAAACCTCTCTGGCCCTCTCAGTTCCTCGGTAAAATGGAGACAATAGGAGAAACTGCCCTCAAGGATTGCTGCAGAGATTAAGAAAGTGAGGCACAGATAGTGGACAAATGCAAATAATAATTACTATTACTTCTCTGTCACGTGTGTCCAGACATCATACTCCTCCTAACCCCACACTGAGTCAGGACCCTCAGAGATCTTTGCCTTCCAAGGACCCCAGGAAGTTGAAGGGGAACCAAGCCCAGGGCATGGTGGGCCTGCAGCATGGGCTGCAGCCACATTTCCAAGCCAGCCAGAGCCCTATTAATGTTACATATGGTGACAACTTATATTAAAAATGCTCAACTGTTAAAAGACATCAATGATATATAACATATGATCTATGTTATAAAGACTGACAAAACACTTAATACTTGAGGAAAACAAACAAGTAAAAGTACAGTTTAACCCTAGAAATTATAAAACTATAGGATTATCTTCCCAATAGTTTGTATGATTTATAACCAATACATAAATAAACATCTTAAAATCTAGCTGCTGAAAACTTACAGCCCAAAATACTGATTTGTCAATATAGTAATCTATAGTTTAAAATCAAGAATAGAGGCACCTAAAAACCAGATAGATAATCAGCAAGTATATAGAAGACTTGAACGCAACTTTCAACCAACTGGACCTAATAGACATCTGCAAAAAGAATATTCCACTCGGTAACACCACAATCCATTCTTTTTAAGCACACATGGAACACTGTCTAGCACAGACCATATGCTAGGTCATAAACAAGTATTGATAAATTTTAAAGGACTGAAGTCGCACAAAATATATTCTCTGATGACAATGCAGTAAAATTAGAAATTAACAACAGGAGGAGATTTGGGGAAATCCTCAGACAGAAATTTAAAAAATATTTTTCTAAATAATCCAATGGGTCAAAGAAGAAATTACAAGGAGATTTGTAAAGTAGTTTGATCTGAATGAAAATAGAAACATGACATATCGAAATTGATGGGATGCAGCTGAAGTGGTATTTAGACATTTATAGTTTTAAATTGCCTATATTAGAAAACAAGAAAGATCTTTAACCAATAATCTACACATTTGCCTTAAAAAATTTAGACAAAGAAGAGTAAACCAAACTAAAAGCAAGCAGAAGGAAGGGAATAATTAAGATTCGAGTGAAAATTTAATAAAATAGAAAGCAGAGGAATGATAAAGTCACAGAGAGTTCTTCTACCTTTCTTGCCAGTGAGCCAGAGCTAAAAAAACTAGAAGTTCTCAAAGGAGGAGGAAACTGGGGAGAGAAAAGCAAAGGAAACAGGAACTAGGGGCTGGATGGAGGGAGCAGAGAATGAAGACAGGAGGCTATTGAGCGTAACAAACTTTGTTGAATACTGGACTCTTTGGCTGTGTACATAATTTTTTTCAAAAAGCAAAAAACAGGCCGGGCGCAGTGGCTCAAGCCTGTAATCCTAGCTCTCTGGGAGGCCGAGGTGGGCCGATCGTTTGAGCTCAGGAGTCGAGACCAGCCTGAGCAAGAGCGAGACCCCATCTCTACTGTAAATAGAAAGAAATTGATTGGCCAACTAATATATATAGAAAAAAAAAAATTAGCTGGGCATGGTGGCACATGCCTGTAGTCCCAGCTACTTGGGAGGCTGAGGCAGCAGGATTGCTTGAGCCCAGGAGTTTGAGGTTGCTGTGAGCTAGGCTGATGCCATGGCACTCACTCTAGCCTGGGCAATAAAGTGAGACTCTGTCTCAAAAAAAAAAAAAAAAAGCAAAAAACAAATACAGCCAATGGTATAGAAAAAAATAATATCCTGTGTATTGCTAGACTTCAATTTAGGAACATCATCTCTTATCTAATGGATTTTTAAAGATTTTTTAGTCTCCAGTACGTCCCTTAATGTAGCACTTAATTGAATACTTGTTCACTGAGTAAAAGAATACTTAGAATGAAGTCTATTAAAAAGTATGACTAACAGGTAACTATGAGAGCTTGCACTGTTTCTAAGGCTGTTGTACTTCCCAGGTGCTTTGGGGTAGAAAAATGTCCAAAAACATTTGGGTAACTAAACCCTGGCTAAAAGCACACTGGAAAAGACTAACCCACCTACATAGAGTTCAGGGAGGAACACGGCATTGACAGCATTTCCCATTTTCCTTCCTGGAAATTATACACAATTATCAATGACAACCAGACACAAAAACTGCAAACTTTATTTTAAAATATTAATGGCCAAAATTCTCAAGCTCAAATGGGATCCGGTTTTCTTCCAATAACCAGAGGTAACATGAAGAACTGCACAGATTAACTGTATTTGCAGGAAGTAGCCCGATAAAGTCATTATTCAAAAAAACCCAAACTAGTCTAGGTTACACTCTGTCCCCTCATACTCCTATAAACCAGTAACCTAGAGAAAAAACTCATGTGCTTCAATGACAATTCATAAAAAAGGAACCAGCATAGCAACTACACAAAATACAAAAAAGGGGGAAATTCAGCAAAACCTATGAACAAGAACTACATATACCACCCCCAATCAATTAAGAACTAGTGCCCAAACATTTCCTCATTAATTTAAAAGGAAAAAAAATGCATAATTGAAGCAGTTGCCACTGGGAAGCAAAATTCATTATTACTTCTTAAATTAAAAAAATAATGAAAATAAATCAATTTAGCATTTGGGTCAAGATGTTTGAAAAATTTAAAAAACGGAACTAAAAAAGACAAAAAAAATAATATTATAAGCAGACATTAATGAATTAGAAAACAAAAAAAGGAAATAATAAATAAGTCCAAAGACAGTTAGAGGAATAACAAATAAAAGCAGATCCACTAACCAACCAGTCAAAAACAGTGAAGGGGACATAAATACATACACATGCACAAGAAATCAGGGGAAACAACCACAAAAAGAACAAGAGTCTACTTGGCTTAACTCTGTATAAAGCAAATTTTAAAATTTGGAGGATATGGATAATTTTCTAGGAAAATATTTTATCAAAATTGGAAGGAAGTACAACTACCTCTTTATATTCTAATATGAAACATTAACATTATCCCACCTGTATAGAAATGGGGCCATTAAATATCTCTAAACAGGTATACTAATAACAGTATAATAACAGTCTAATAACAACTAATAACAGTCATCACCTGTGCAGAGGTAAGTTGGATGCCTACAGCACAGCACTGGAAGGAAGGCACTTCAATGTATATAACACATCATACAGAATTTTAAAACCATGTGATCATATTATCTATCCAAAAAATTTAAATAAATAAGAAATGTTTACTAATATAAAGAAAATATACAACAGAAAATAAAAACTAAAAATGCCACAGCAATTTGATCAATTCTGTCTGGTCGTTCAGTTTCTGTATTCAATTATATCTGCTTTGCAAATTTCTGATCAGAGGCCAGCTAACTCGCCCTGTTCAACCAACTTAAATCAAAGAATTTAAAGAAGGCATACATAGTAAAGGCTTCAAGCACTCTTACTGTAAAACACAGACTAGAATGTGCACAACAGTAAAATGAGAAAACTGAATGAAAAGCAAAACTTTTCACACCATATACTAAACACTCCATTTAGGAAATTCTCTAAACTCAGTTTTTCAGAGACTAACTGTAGGCACTATTCCAACATGATGAATTTGTTATTTCATTATAAAATCTTAACTCAAATCCTACAGTTTAGGAACTTAAAAATTAAATAGGCCTTTGGAATGCTTCTAGGCAAACTACAGAAATGATGTGAATAAATACGGCGATACAAAAAATATTCTATCTAAAGTTCTCTTTCCAATCCTCAGAAATCTGTATGGTTATCACCAACATCATCTGACTGTTATGGTTCAGGCAATATTCTGTCTGAAACCCACCTCAAAAACTCATTTTGTCTTGTCCAAGCCCTTTGGAATAGCATTTATCTACCCCGCACACACATTGACTATCTATTCTGTTTGGTGGCAATTACCGTGTTTGCCCGAAAATAAGACCTACCCATAAAATAAGCCCTAGCAGGATTTCTAAGCATTTGCGCAATATAAGCCCTACCCCGAAAATAAGACCTAGTGATGGGTGTGGCTACACAGCGTATCTGCACAACCCATGCATTTCGTCTCAGAGCGGTAAAGACAACGAGCAACCCTTCTCATCTGCCCCATCGTCACAGCTACTATCCCAGAGGTACCGGAAAGGTGCAGGCAGCCCCACCAACAAGGTCGGCTCCCCATGTCAGGTCCCGGCCATCCTGTGCGTGCTGCAAGCTGAGGCTTTAAGGGGAAAGTCTCTTCAGTGAAGTGAGGAGCAGGACGCTCCACTTTAGGTATTGTGTGTCCCCAGGGGGAAGAAGGAAAGCTGTGGCTGCCATTTTACTCAGCACTGTGGGCCTCTCTCAGCCCCCACAAACACCAGGGGATAGGGAAAAAGCTTCAGCAAGCAGTCTCCTACTGAGCCCAGAGAGATCATTTCTGCTGCACTGTGCAGATTGAATCCAGTGCTCACTGGATCTCTGATAAACAAGCCAGCCCTGCTCATTTAAAGAGAGCTCTGTTGCTCAACATGGGAGATTGAGGCCAATGGTTCTAAAGGAAATAGAGACGCAAGAAATTCAGGATGGAATTCAGGGTTTGGTGAGTTATGATGATGTTCCAGAAGAAGACTTAACTATATTTGAATAAATGTAGATTGTTGTACTATACTTCAAAAAAAAAATTAAAATAACACATCCCCTGAAAATAAGCCCTAGGGTGTCTTCTTGAGGAAAAATAAATATAAGACCCTGTCTTATTTTCAGGGAAACACGTTATATAAAATTCAGGTATTCTTTAACAAGATACAACCTGTATCAGTCAGGATCTTAGTTACAGCCAACAAAAACTGACTCTGACAAAATAGTTTAAAAATTATTTACTGAAAGATGACTAAGTAGAACCTACAGAACCCCCAGTTAGGCTAGGAAGGTGCAGCACAAAGGCTCTACCACAGCCAAAAAGCACGGAGTGCTTCCCAATGCCACAGCCATACCCTGCCTGCCTCTGCCCTGTGGGCCCTGGAAAGACACTTGCCGCCACCACTGCCCTCTATCATCGCAATGACTGTCCACAGTCCCAGCTTGCTTATGTTGTCTTATTTGTTGCTACTGGCATATAGAAATATAAGTTGAGCCTACATCCAACCACCTTGCTGAATTCCCCTGTTATTTCTAATAATCTTGTCTGTTCATTTTTTTGGATTTTCTGTATCATCTGAAAATGACACTACTCAAAGTTCAGGATGAGAATATCCAAGTGGCTGAGGCCAGGTCACAGGCCTGAACAGGCAGAGCAAATATCTGCCTTTTTAGTTTCCATAGTGGCGGGAAGAAGTGCCTTCTTCCCATCAAGATTTGTAAGATGGGGAATTCCCCAAACTTAAACATGAAGCAGAAATAGTTTTGGTGGGGTTTTTTTGCCAGAATCCAGAGTACATTCTAGAGAAATATTTTGCCAGAAATGATCATGAGTAATAGAAATAGTGTATATTACACATATTATAAAATACATAAAAATATGAGGAATACAGACAAGATTAGAATATAAAAAATATAATTAAAGTTCAAATAAACACAAGAATGATACAATCTTAAAATCTGAATACCACACTTGGATCCTACCATGGATAGTTCAGGACAGCTAGAATTCATTCCTCTCAACCTCTTCTGAAATTCCAGAGTAGAATCAGTGAATTTTCAAATAATGCGTCAATAGTCAACTGTTGGAAATTTTGCATGTTTTATGAATGTCTCATCACATATGCCCAATGGACCACTACAGATGAAATGGCCAGAGAGCAACAAAGAACAAAAATATAGCTAATTATTAGTTGTCTGTCTCTCCTTTCCCTCCAGAGGTGTATCTTATGTTTCTTATTTAAGAAAAAAAATACAAAGAACAAAGTCAAACAGGAAAGAAAAAATTATAAGCCTTGATTGCCTAAGTATATCCTTCTCCAGTTCTTTTTCATTCTTAATTTTCTCCTCATGTTTAAAATGAACCAGAGATAATTCATGCCTTTATATAAATTCCTGATTTGAAAATATTTGCAAAGGACATGTTTATTTTTGCCTATTTGCTCTAGATTAATTTCAAATGGGAAAGGAGACGGCTTCACAAAAGGGATAAACTGGGACTTGAAGGATGACAGGGAAAGGGAGAGGCAACCTTTCAGACAAGGGGATGGCACCAATGGAACTAAGAACATATGAGACCCATACAATGAACTGGGATAGGATGACTGCAGCATGGACCTATTAATATGACATGGTAAAGAACCTTGAATAGAGAGACCCGGAAGAGCAGCACTTTGAGAAAGCCAGATTAATTTAGTTATGGACACATTAAGAGTTTCCCATAAAACAGTCAAATATGTCATCAAGTAGACAGAGGGCAATATGGGCTCCTGAAGAGGCAGAGGTCTAGAACTACCTACGGGGTAGATCACAGTCAAAGCCACAGAATATGCACTTATTACTAGTGTTAAATGGGTCCCAGCCTACCAGAACACTTAGGTAAAAAACTACTAAATCAAGGTAGAGTCAAGTATCATGATTAATAATTTTAAATTGCCTAAAGGCAATTTAGTGAACTCTTTTTCTATTCAGAATAGACTTTCTTGATCAAGGTTCTATGTAGATACATATATAAATACTGCAATCCAAGAAAGGATTCTTCAGAGATGGAAATACTGCTGACACTTGCCCCACATTTTCCATTTACAACACCTCTCCATGTGTGATCTCATCATGCCCCACGCTGTGCAACAACGCTGAGCTCAAAAAAGTCAACAGCACTATTCTTATTGAGGAGATGAAGAAACTGAGGCTCAAGAGAGTGCCAGGCATGGTGGTTCATTCCCGTAATCCTAGCACTTTAAAAGAGGTGGAGGAGGGAGAAATGCTTGTGGCTAGGAGTTAGAGACCAGCCCGGGCAACATAGCAAGACCAGGTCTCCCGGGAAAAGAAAAAAAAATTAGCTGGGTGTTGTGGTGCATGTCTGTAGTCCCAGCTACTCAAGTGGCTTAGTATTGATTGAGCGCAGAAGTTCAAGGCTGCAGTGAGCTATGATCACACCACTGTACTCCAGTGTTGGCAACAGAGTGAGACCTTGTTTCAAAAAAAAAAAAAAAAAAAAAGAGAGAGAGAAAGAAACAACCTGCTCAAGTGGCAGAATCCAGCCCTGAACACAGGTCTTCTGACTCCAAACCCAGTGTTACTGCATCTTAGTGACCAGATGAACAACTATAGCAAGACGGTCTTGAATCCATATGTATACTAAGCTCTGTCTTTAGACTGAATACCATTTGTATAAGGATAGTTTTTCTTTTATAGTTTTAAGGATTTTTTTAAATTAGAAATCAATACATGCTCACTGTAAATAAATTCTAATTTTACAAAACTGTATACAACAAAAAATAATATCATCATAATCCCAACTCTCAAGATATCTGCTACTTATAGTTTGGAGTAAATTCCACAAGACAATTTTCCTTATATATTTTATTAATGCACAGTGAGAGCTATGTAAATGTGTTTATGTGCTTGAATATATTTCCATACTTCCAAATGTTTCTATTGGATCAGTTTTCAAAAGCAGAATGTTAGGTCACAGCATATACTTTAAATTTTAATAGCTATTACCAAGTTGCTTTCCAAAGATCTTATAATCATTTCTACTGGTATATAGTATGTGATTGACAAATTTGATTACTTAAAACGTAAAAACTTCTATAAAAGACAAAAAAAAATCATAAACAATACAAATAAACTGGATAAAATATTTCAAAGAGTTAACTCCCCTCATATGAAAATTCCTTACTAATCAAAAATCACAACTAAAAAATGAGCAAAAGTTATAATAATTATAAATACAAATGGTCAAAAACCACGTAAATCAACATTTAATTCCACTCGGTAAATGAATACAAATTAAACAAAAACAAGGTATTGTTTTTTAGCCAAATTGGAAAAAAAAAATTCAAAGATTCCTATGGGAACAGAGAAACAAGCTCTGTCACACGGACTGTTGGAAGGGCAATAAACTGATTCAACTTCTGCAAGGCATTTGGGCCATGTATGAATATTTTGATGTATTAATACATGGACTCTGAACCAGCAGCAATTCCACAGTTAAGAATTAATAGCAAGTCAGTAACTATACAAGTACACAAAAATTCATTTACAGAAATGCTCTAAGAGATGAACCAGAGATAATTCATATGAACCAGAGATAATTCATGCCTTTATAAAAAATTTGGAAATGTTTGCAAAAGATATATTCTATTGCTAATAACAGCAAAAATTCAGAAATAGCCTAAATGTCTATCAATCAGAAATTAAATTACGTGAAAACTGTATTTTATAGCCATAAAAATGCTTTGATATTTTTAGCATCAAAAAATGTCCTTATTAAAATATGTATAAAATGATCCCATTCTCATATATATATAAGCATACAAGTCATAGGAAAAATTAAGCTATATTTTGAAATAATAATTATAGCTTCATGGAAGAATAACAGGTAATTCTTCATTATACATTTATGTAATTGTTTTCAATCGTATGCAGGTGTTTACTTTTCTATTTAGAAAATAATTAGGACCATTTTCATTTAAAAGGAGATGGGGAACACATCTCATCAAGTGGGAAATCAGTGGGCCAGAACTAGAGTGTGTCCTAGGTCCTTTCCCAATCTGAAATTCCACATGGTAATTAAGGAAAGGTTGACTCTAGGGATCTTATTCCTCATGATTTAAGAAAAACTTGCTGAAGATTTATTCTTTCCCTAGATCTTTTGAGGAGACTAAAATACAAGAAATATAATATTTCTCATTCGCATGACTTCTTGGGAGGACAGAGGAGGGGAGGAGAGAATAAAGAGATGATAAAACCCCAGCTGAGGCTAAACCATTTTTAGGTTTCAGGACTCCCAAAGAACATCAGTGCAAATATCCAAATTTAGGTATTAGAGCTAGAAATGGGGACACATTCCTAAAGATTTGTGTGGATATTATCATCCTATTGACAACAAAGATTACTGTTCCTGGTTTGTAACAGCAGGAGAGAAATGAATGCAAACATAACAAGTTAGACTTTCATTAAACTATCAGATGGAATATATTACATAACCTTTATTCATCACATTTTTAAAAAATGCTTATAAAAGCATATTCAAATATTCAATTATGGTTTCAACTCTTATAGATTATACACAATAAAAACATAACAATTAAATAATTACCTCTCCTATGAAGACTACTATAACACAGTCCATCTTCTCTTCAGGATACAAATTATCAATAAGGGAATGAAGAGTTTCTATGAGGTATGATTTAACTTCTCTCTTCACTGTGGGAATTCCCATTACTATTGAAACTGAAACAAAATAATATAGCAACTATGTAAAATTATTTTAGAAAGACAATATAAACACTACTGTTTCAAAAGTATTATACCCTCTCAAATTGATAGGAATAATTGCAATAAAAATATATTCTTTGATTATGTTTCTTTCTGAAACTTAATATAAGTGCATACCTATAATGTAATTTTTTTCCACATGGCTTAACCATAAGAAAAAAAAATGTAAACGAAATGGTAAAAATGAAAGACATTAAGTCTCACATACTAAAAATGGCTGTGAACAGCAAATTTTGTTATACAACTTAGAAATACTAACCACATCTTCAGAGTTAATGTCTTACATATCAGCTTCAATTACATAATGTATCGAGAAGAATACAAAAATCACTTTTGTGATTTTCTTGCCAAAAATGCATAATCTCAGTCTAACCACAAAGAAACATGAGACAAATCCAAACTGGGATGGTAACTGCACAAAATAACCAGCCAGTACTTTTTAAAGTGTCATAGTCATGAAAGACAAAGAAAGGATAAGAAACTGTCCCAGATTGGAAAAGACCAGGGAAACATGACAATTAAATGAAATATGGGATCCTGAGTTAGATTTTGTAACAGAAAAAAAATAATGAAACAAATGACAAAATCTGAATAAGAGCTAAGGTTAGTTAATAGTAGAGCATCAATGTTAATTTCCTAGTTTTGATCACTATACTATGATTATGTAGGATGTGAATATTTAGGAACACTGGGTAAGGGTCTGTTAAAACTTTGTGTACTATTTGTGAAACTTTTTTTAAGTCTAAAATTTCAGTCATTCTACTATAATGCTTGTTTTGAATGCAAATTTGTTCCTACGTGATTAATATATTAGGGACCCATTTGGGCATAAGGTGAATTTCACATTTGCTTATGTGCAATTTCTCCTCTAAGACAAACGTTCCACAGCTGAAACAGAAAATTGCACCCAACTCTGAAGAAATACTGCACACAAACGCACACACCTCAAACATCCACCAGCTGCTTCAGTTCACCACAGGCTGCCAGCCACACCCTCCACACCAGGTGCTGCAAATTCACATCGGTTTTCAGACAACCCACCTTAAACCACTTAACAGTAACTTAAAAGCTGCAACCCTCTTGCAGCCCACTCTAAGAAAACCTCAGGTCTTTTTCAAGGAAGAATGCCATATTTATTTATTAATCATTTAACCTGCATAAAATTGTGCTACCATTATTAGGTTCTTATTCTTTTTTATGTGTAACTTAAAAAGGTTTTGAATGTTGTGATCCTAACCTCATTTTTCTCATTTTATTGCACAATTTTGCATAGTGCAGTGATTTTTAAGAACGCACACTGTGTTACAGAACTGACTGTATTTCAAAACAAGTTTTTAAAAATATGTCTTAAGTCTTAGTATTCTAAGTGTTATATATTAATAGAAAAGTGTCTTGCAAATGTTAAAGAATTTAGTCTCTCCATGCAATGACAGTTCCAGGAAAGAAAAATAAAAAAAAAAAAAAGAAAGAAAATGAAAAAAAAAAAAAAAAAGAAAAAGAATTTAGTCTTAATTATGTAACAGTTTATTGGAGATGCTACAAAATATTTAGAAGTCATAAAATTTTAAAGCTAAAAGAAAGCATAAAGGTCACCTAGTCTACCACCATGATTCTGCAGGTAAGAATACTAAGGTAACAAAGGGTTTAAGGGACTGTCGTGAAATTCCATGTCAGATCTCTCTTTTCCCATTTTAGGGAAGAGTTGTCAAGGACTCAAAACGAGATTTGCTCTATTTGTTCTGCACACATTTATTACACAGCTATTAAATACAAGGCATTATTCTGGTATTAGGCATATAATGGTGAACAACCTAAAGTCCCTGCCCTCATGGAATTTACATTCTAAGAGGGGGAAAAGATAAAATCTTAGAGGATGCTATGTACTATACAAAATAAAATGGTGGTGATGTTAGAAAGAGTGATGAATTTGGGGGGTAGGGGGTACTCTACAGACAGTGTGGTCATGGAAAGCCTTTCTGATATCAAGTGAGCTGCTAACTAATGATGAGGAAAAGCTGAGGAAGAACATTCCAAAAGAGGAAACAGCAAGGCTCTAAAGACAGAATAGTCTTGACGCAGTCAAGAAATAGCAAGAACAGAATGTATCTAAAGCAGAAGAAGCCTAGATTCAGAGAATCAGGGATCAGACTGCATATAACAAATCTCGTTTTAATTCTCAGTGCAGGAGAAAGCCCTCGTAAGGTCTTAAGTAGGGTAGTGACACTATTTCAAGAGATTACCAAATTTTGTGGGGAGTAAAAGCACTATTTTAAAAGTACAAGCATTCTGGAGAGATCAGTTAGGAAGTTACTAAACTAATTAAAGAAAAAGATAGTGTCTTCAATTAGGGTGTGTGAAGAGATGGAGACCAGTGGATGGATTTGGAATACATTCTGGAGACTCTCCCCAGCAGGGATTCAGACTGGGAGAGCCAAGGGGGGGGAAAAAAAAATCAACTACTTAAGTAAGCCCTGGGGTGTCTTTTACTTTGAAAAACACATTTGAAGGAGAGAGGGCTCCCAATCAAGAGAGAGAGAGAGAGAGAGAGAGAGAGAGAGAGAGAGAGAGAGAGAGAGAGAGAGAGAGAGAGAGAGAGAGAGAGAGAGAGAGATTGGGTCTTGTTCTGTTGTCCCAGCTAGAATGCAGTGGTGCAATCATTGCAACCTCAAACTCCTGGGCTCAAGGGATCCTCCTACCTCAGCCTCCTGAGTTACTAGGACGACAGGCTCATGCCACCACACCTGACTAATTTTTTTTTTTTTTTTTTTTTTGCATAGATGGGGTCTCAACTATTGCCTAGGCTGGCAAATAAAGATTTCTGTTTTGACTATGTTACTCTAAGATGCCAAAAGACAGGATGAGTTACCCTGGAAGCAAATTTCCACATACTTTAATCTACCTCTGAATTTAAATAGAAAAGATTTTAAATGTTTAGAATATTGCCTAAAAGTATAACAACTATGATGGGATGCATTCATAGAAAATGTTAACTTATATGGAGTGTAAAGACTTTGTTTACGAAAAAAGCAAAACACATGCAGATCCAGAGTATGCAAACAAAATGGCATAAGTGATAATGCAAATTCTGTACTCCCTACCACATTCTTAGGAGTTTGTTTCTGTTTTGCTTTAAGTTTAGATGGCCTGCTTAGAGAATAAGCCATTATTCCCCACATATACTCTTTTTTAAAGCTGAAATTTAAATTCTTTAGTTTAAGCCAAGGATTCCAAAAGCACTAAAAATGAAAGTACTAACTTTGGCCAAAACTACAGAATTAAAGTAACCAAGCTTGTGTTAATTGACAAAATTATAACAACAAAAACAGCAGTTTTCCCTGCCTTCTGATCGCCCTGGTGAGATTGCACTTCTTGGTCCCTGTATGGCTGGGGACAGTGTAGGGAGGAGACCGTGATTAGCAATAGTCCCTGAACCACCAACAGGTGTAACCTATGTGCTGAGCACGATAGCTGTAGTGTGGATCCTTCAGGGTGTCTTTGCCTTTAGCAGAGTCTCTATAAGACTGAAGGTGGCAACTGCTCTGTCAGTCTGGATCCCTGGGTGATGGGTAATGAACAAAACACTGTCAACTGTCACCGACATGTACCATGAACAACAGCAACAAAAAAAAAAAAACACTGGTTACTTCAACCATTGAGATTTGGGGCTGGTTACCAAAACATAACCCAGTTCATCCTGTCTGACTTACAAATCCACAAAATGTATGTATTCTAAGGGGTTAGAGTTCAGAAGAAATCCACCAGCAAAATGAAGAATTATGGTCACATCAGCCTTTTAGGGAGGAGCAAAGTAGACCAAGGACCAAAGAGAAATAGAGCCAAAGGGTTGGGCTAAGTTCTTTGTCCCACTGACTACCCAATATTTTCAAGTATTAATGATGCATAAATATTTGTTAAGTACTAGACAATATGAAATACAGTCATAAGACAGATAAGGGTCTTGCCTCATGGTGTTTATAATGTGGCAGAGCTATCAACTATTTCAGTTCTCTCTCACTTTCTACAAACTCTAGTATGAAATCAAGAAAAATTTAGGAACAATCTTAGCATATTCAATCTTCAATAACTCAAGCTACCTTTAGTTATAACTAAATTATGTTCTTTTCAAATATTCGTTGCTAGTCAAATATTTTTAGCCTATCATATTTCCTTATGATTTGACTTCAGTCATCTATTCCTCATTTCTTTCCTTATATTCCATAAGAATATGTTTTTCCTTCTACGGTCTAGTTGCACTTTCTCTGTCTCCCCCAGGTTCAACTTTCTCTTGCCCCGGAAATTAACTTCAAGGCTCAATCCGAGGCCCTAGGTCAGGTGTCCTCAAACTTTTTAAACAGGGGGAAAGTTCGCTGTCCCTTAGATTGTCGGAGGGCCGGACTATAGTTAAAAAAAAAAAAAAAAAAAACTATGAACAAATTCCTATGCACACTGCACATATCTTATTTTGAAGTAAAAAAACAAATGGGCAAAAACACCCACATGTGGCCCTCGGGTGGTAGTTTGAGGACGCCTGCCCTAGGTGATCTCATCCATACCCGAGTCTTCAACAACCACTTACTCATAAAATTAAATCTAACTCAGATCTCTCTTTTGAGTCCCAGACCTAAACATCAAACTGCTCAGTTGACATTTCAACTGTGGTATCTCAAAATCACCTTTGAGCTTACCATATCCGAATTTTATACAAATTTAATCTATGATCTTTTCTTTTAAAATAATGCTGGGAAACATTTTCTATGGTCCCCTACCTAAGTGAAAGCACCCATGATGCACCCAGTCACTCGATCCCAAAACCCAGGACTTATCTTTGAGCACTCCCTTCACCTCAGTCCACAAATCCAGTCCATGACTATGTCCCTCCTTTATACATTCCCATATATCCAAACCACTCTTAAATCCATCTTCTTTCCATCTCTACTGCTACACTACCTA
>VSMD01114145.1:0-29083 GCA_008750895.1 Mirza zaza
AGCACTAGGGCTTATTTTCATAGCCACGCCCAGCACTAGGGCTTATTTTCATAGCCACGCCCAGCACTAGGGCTTATTTTCATAGCCACGCCCAGCACTAGGGCTTATTTTCATAGCCACGCCCACCACTAGGGCTTATTTTCATAGCCGCGCCCAGCACTAGGACTTATTTTCATAGCCACGCCCAGCACTAGGACTTATTTTCGGGGTAGGGCTTCTATTGCTCCAATGCTTAGACATCCTGGTAGGGCTTATTTTGTAGGTAAGTCTTATTTTTGGGGTAGTGCTTATATTGCACAAATTCTTAGAAATCGTACTAGAGCTTAGTTTATGGGGAGGTCTTATTTTGGGGGTAACACGGTATTATAATGTATTAATTATTAATGTTAATCATCATCATTAATAGTACTATTATGATTAACTCGGGGTTTGAACCCCTATTATACCTATTATATATCTGGCTTAGATGCTTACTATTCTGTGTTCAATTTCCTAAGGGTCTACTGTAATCCGCAGAGGGAGGACACACTTAAAGCTTGTCGAGTTGTTCTGTCTTTATTGTAAGATTTATCCAATAAAGCATGAGAATTAACATCTTGGAAGCCCCAGCGCCAAGAGAGGGAAAAAAGAGACAGATGAGCTTGCTGGGCACGTTAGTCTACACCCGTGGCCAACCGAAATCGTGTGCGTGTCCACATCTGGTGGTTTCACACACGTAATCCGGGGTAGCCCCGGGCGGTCACTGCGGATTGTTGGGGACTCTCGTTGCCGGTGATGTCATTCTGGAGAGGCTTACTGCAGGGACGACGGAGACGGGCGTGAGGCTCGGTGACTAGTTCATCGACTGGGTTTCCCCAAACCCCTCGAGAAGTTCTGTCCCTCGGGGCCTGTGACTCGGCTCCTATCACTGGATCCGCGCCAGGGGTGGACGCGGATTTGCTGGGCTGCTTGCTGTCAGCGTGGGGCAGATGGTTCCAGATTCCGTGGGGCAGAGCTGGCCTTGGCCCAGCGGGGACACCCAGCGTCAGGGTTCCTGGATGTGAGCACAGCAGCTCCGTCCAAGAAATACACCCTGTTCCTGCCTCGGGCCTTTGGATCTGGCCCAGCGTCAGAACTTTATCCGGCGTTCCCACCACCACCGTTTAGTCATCCCGGGGCAGGTCACAGTTACCCTGAGATTCAGGGGAGAGAGAGCAAAACGTTTTAGTGCCAGGAAGGTCTGCGGAGACTAGAGTCAGAGAATGGCCGAAGAGTGGCGACAGCTTCTTAGAAGTTGCCAGAAGAAGATGACGCTGGCTAGGTCACTGTCTCTTTTGTTCTGTATTGGGTAGTTTTTGTTTGTTTATTTTTGGTTTTGTTTTGGGATATGTTTTTGTTTTTTTTTTTTTTGCTTTGGTTTTGTAGACCTCAAAGAATCTTTATCACTTGCTAACTGATTGACCTTGGTCAGGTTAATAAACCTCTCTGAACCTCAGTTGCCCCATATATATAAGAGGAGGCAAATACTTATACTCCTCTTGATGAGATAATATATATAAAAGCCATTAGTACAAGTGAAGAGAAAGCACTCAGTAACTAGGCCGGGCGTGGTGGCTCACGCCTGTCATCCTAGCTCTCTGGGAGGCCGAGACGGGAGGATCACTCGAGCTCAGGAGTTCGAGACCAGCCTGAGCAAGAGCGAGACCCTGTCTCTACTAAAAAAACAGAAAGAAATTAATTGGCCAACTAAAAATATATAGAAAAATAACTAGCCGGGCATGGTGGCGCATGCCTAGAGTCCCAGCTACTCAGGAGGCTGAGGCAGGAGGATCGCTTGAGCCCAGGAGTTTGAGGTTGCTGTGAGCTAGGCTGACGCCACGGCACTCACTCCAGCCTGGGCAACAGAGTGAGACTCTGTCTCAACAACAACAACAATAATAAGAATAAAAAAAATACAGGCATGGTGGTGCATGCCTATAGTTCGAGGTACTCGGGAGGCTGAGGCAGGAGGATCGCTTGAGCCCAGAAGTTTGAGGTTGCCGTGAGCTAGGCTGACACCACGGGACTCTAGCCCGGGCGACAGAGTGAGACTCTGTCTCAACAACAACAAAAATAAAATAAAATAAAAGAATAACCAATACCAATACAAAAATAAATAAATATAAAAAAAATAACCAATACCAATAATAAATAAATATAAAAAAAATAACCAATACCAATACAAAAAAAAAAAATAACCATTCGGGTCTGTTGTGCACTATTGTCGGCATAACAATTTGACTTGGTTCCGTCTCGCCCAATGCCATGATAGAATTTGCTAGAAAACCGTTTCTTGGGGGCAAAGAAAGTTTGCCACTCACCCCCTAGCGAGAGTAAGTGCAGCCTTCCCTTCCCGTCCTTGCAGTGCAGCAAGCCGTGCGGCGGAGGCGTGAGGACCCGGCTGGTGGCCTGCCACCGGGCCAACGGGGAGCGGTTTCCAGACCTGAGCTGCGAAATCCTGGACAAGCCGCCCGACCGGGAGCAGTGCAACGTGCACGCCTGCCCGCGGGACGCCGCGTGGAGTGCCGGCCCCTGGAACCCGGTACGGCCCTAGCTATTCCTGCTTGCTAACTGCCTCCCTAACCGCGGAAGGGGTCCGGGCCGCCCGCGGGTGACAGGTACATGCCACGCGCCCAAGGGTGTCCCGCAAACCTGCTAGGACCAGTGTGACGGTCTCCGCGCAGCGACGCACGATGGCATTCGCTGTCCGTGATGTCGCCAGAGCGGCTTAACGGAGTACGTGGGCCTCACTCTTGGCCTGGTCCCTATGAGCGGCTGTCTCTTCCTAGAGGGACTAACTTTGCATGCACCTGTGTGCAGTGATGCCAGCAGGCAGTCCCACAGATGGCAGAGATTCTTTCCTTTCCTGAGCTATAGAAGTCTTGACGCCAGGGAAAGATAACCTGCTTATTGAGGCCAAAGCGATTTTTTTCCCTTGGGTGACGACGGTATTTGCCTGGGGGTGTGACTCGGGGTCCCGTTCTCAACGTAACCCCCACAAGCCTGTGCCTGCAAAATAGACTGAAACCATTGTGAAAATGCAAAAGACCCACAGTGCAATCAGTGACCCCCGGTGCCTTTTATGGTGTCTGGAATGTTCTCTCTCTTCCAGCTGGACAGGAAGCCTGTTTGAGACCACCCCCCCCCCCACCTGCTTTTTTTTTTTTTTTTTTTTCTTGCTTTGGTCCTGGTCTTCGTTTCCTACCTGCTAAGCTAGCAGCTGGCATGGTGACACAGGTTTGCCACTGTCAACACGAATGCAGACTTTGGGGCCAGCTCTTGGCAAACAGGAAGGATCGGCTGTGTCAAAAAAAAAAAACAAACAAGACTTTGGCTAAGTTGTGTCACCAGCTGTGTAGCCATTTGGGCCGTTTCATGGAAATACGTAAGCGGTCCCGTAAATACATCAGTTGCACTGAAGTCGAATTTAGTACTATAGTAAGTCAGACCAGAACCTTTTGCATTTCACGTGGTTCTGGGGAAAAGTCTTAAGCATTTCTCAAGAGCAGATTAGGTGGGGTGACATGGTTAAGATTTGTCGACGCTTTTAAGAGTTAAAGGGTTTCAATGCCTGCAGGTCTGACACTAGCTGTGTTACCACCGTGCTTTGTATTAAGTAGAAATCTAGGAGAATTTAGAGCATTATGTCATCTGGTATTATTTAGCTGGGTTCTAAGGATTTTATTCAAGAGCTTAAAAAAGTGCTTCTCTGAGTCAGATGTACCTTTTGCCTACAATAATGGCATGCTTCCAAAATGAACATTTTTCAAGAAGATCAGAAATAACCTTAGACTCTCATCAACATCCTCTGAAATTCCCAGCTTCCCCAATCACCTGTTACATATTATTTTTCATCAAACTTTCCCTCTTGAGCTCATTGTATTTTCACCCTGTTCACTCAACCAATAGCAACACTGACAAGAGTTATGTTTCAAAAGTCTACTAGCTTTCTAAAAAGTAATATTTCATTAATTTTGACCAAAAAAAAAAAAAATCTCTTAACCCTTAGAAAGGGTTACACAAGACTCTTCATTGCATACTCCTGTGGTTTGATGAAAAAAAGAAATCCGTATTTCCCTTCTCCAAATTCTAATTCCACTGATCATGCCGTATTTTTCTCTTAGGAAGAATTATTTGGGAAAACAGGGAGACAACATAGTCCTAGAGAATTATCCATTAATTTCTACAGCATTCTCTTCCTTGAACACTTTTTGAATATAGCTCAAATTTTTTATGCAGAATCCCCCATAGATATTTTAAGAGCATAAATATTTAAATTTTAAAACATGAACTGCTAATTATTTTAACTGAAGACATGGATTTTATTTAATGCAGTTGTTCTTCTTGGGCCTGTGCATAGTTTTCTGAAATAGAAGAAGAGAGAGAAAGAGAGAAATTCTAAAGCTCTAGTATGCACAGAAGCAAATGCATGCATTTTAAAAACAGTTTTGCTGCGTGTGTGATTTTAATGCTTTCTTTATAAAGTGATCATTATTCTAATATGCGTTTAAAACCTCTACAAGTCTAAAAGCAAGACCACTTGTGCAAGGCTTTTTACTTGTGATTTAAAAAAAAATTAAATCAAGAGCATTTTCTTTAAGTAGATACATTTGTAATATATTACTTTTCCTAACTACGTGTGTTAAGAGGACAGTCTTTCAGATTCTTAAACTGTAGGATTTGGAGTTTAATTTCATGTTTATTTCTGTGGATGCCTTGGTATCCTATCTTAGTGATTCTAAATTGCAGCATACCTCAGTGAATTCTGTTAATAGCCATAAAGCCACTTTGATGGTGCTTAGTCATTGTAACTGATGGTGACATTAACAACAGTAAAAAGTACATTTGAGGTGCTAACATATTGCTTTCAACAGAAAGCAAATTAGATTTATTAGAGACCCAGAGTAGCAATTAGTCCTTCTGCCTGGTTGCTTTCTCTCCCCACCTACTCCCAAGCAGTAAAGATAATGTCAAGGCACAACTGTGCTGCATGAGTTACCCTTCTCCAAGGTCAAAATGCAGATAGCTTGTTACTTATCAACACTTGCTACTAAAGAGCAGCATTTAGAAGAGAAACCCCGCATCACTCTTAATTTGGCTTCCAGAGTCCCCAAAAAGAAGCTTCCATGAACTTAGAATTCAGGTGCCCATTTTAGGCCGACATTTGGTTCCAGCTCAAGTCATTGCAGAAGTTAAGAATCATGATTTTGAAAACCAGCCTCTAAAAATTCAGCCTGTTCTATCTTTTTTTAAAAAAATGTGTCCTTGGACTCTTGTTTGGCCATTTTTTTTTTGAAAAAAAAAATATGTGTCTTCAACTAACCTGCCTTTCCATCACCTCCTGCAGCCAGCCCCAGCAAAATCCTCAGTAGTCAAAAAGCACACGTCCCCTGGCTAGAAGGATCAATTGGAAGGAGAGCTCCTATTCTATCAAACCACAGCAGAAAGTAGGGGGAAAATCCAGAGCATTCTAGAGCAAGCCCATTCTTCTAGCTAATTAAAGTTTTAAAAGTCTGCGAGGCGGTACCATATATCTGAGATGGTTCTTTGATATTCCTTTGTGCACTGCCATGTGTCTGCCTGCTGATCACCATGGAGACTGTGGTTTTCCTTAGGAGAAATGGCTTGTTTGGGTTTTTATGACAAACCTAAAAGTGTTCTCTGAGCCGTGCCTTTAGGTGCATTGGAATAATGCTTGTCGACCCAAATAATGAGAATTTATGAGCTCACGGAGGAACTGTGCTTTTGTTTCTGCCTGGCCAACTTATGAATTTGTATCTACCTCATTTTGGTATTAAAGTTTGCAGCTTTTATAGGTAGGAAGAGAAAATGTTTGACATCAGTGTTTTTATAACCTCCCTGCATCTATCCTGTAGAAAAAAATAAAGATTGTAAATATCACCCCCATGTTTTCTAAACACGGTTTTAAGCAGCCACACCTAGTATTTTCTGAATATTTTGAGCAGTACAGATTTCTATGTGTTTATATAATAAAGCATATTTATTTTTTTCATGTTATTTAATTTTATATGCGATGTTTAAAAATCAGTGTTTATCAGCAGACTGTAAAGGCAAGTAGGCGATGTGAATTAGATATGAATGTGTATGTTTCTTTTGGTTTAAGAAGATACATTTTAATTTTGTAAATTCTCTCCAACCTGTACAATCTCCCTCCAATCTGAGTAGTCCAGTGTCAAGCTTTATGTAACTGGGTAGTTCAAAGTGTGTATTTCAAAGGGATACTTTATGAAATATTTCTGAATTGGAAATGATGCTTAGTTATATAAACAAAAATGTATGAGGCTTAACATTTTGTTGGGTATTTTTTCTAATGCTGTTGTCCTGAGTCGTGGATTCTCACCTATATGAAATATGAATGTTCCATTTATTGAATTTGTAGATAATGACAAAACATAGCCAGAAGACAAAATGAGTGATTAGAGAGAAGTGGTTCTAAACACAGAAGAGAAGCTAGTTACAGGAAGAAGCAAATCCAATGTGCATAGATTTGGTTACACCTTATTCCTCGTGTTTAGGTAACTGGAAAAACCTCACAACATTTGCCAATTTTGTTATTTGTGCACCTGCCTTCCATTTCAGAAAACATTTCTTGTGGAAGAAAAATTTAAAAGGACTATAGCAATCAACTTGGACATTTCAAGAGAGCCTACCCTTTTCAAAAAAAAATCTAAATCATAAAAGTGACCGGGGAGGCCTAATGAGACGTCATTTCCTTGCCGAGCCTATAGTTTTTGCACTGTAGTTTATTACGGTACTTGTGAGTGAGAAGACCCAAATAAGGGGGTTCCTTTGTGAGTCAGACTTTTTTTTTTAAATAAGGTAAAGCATAAGATGACTTTTTCCAAGGAGATGATGACAATAGCTAACTTCTACAGAGTATTTCCCGTGTACCCGGCCAGGTTAAGCAAACATACATCACATTAATGCTCTTGTTCTACCCCGTGAGAGAGGTGCTGTTAAAACCCATTTGACAAAGTGACAGTCTGCTTCAGTGATATGGTCTCAAGGTCATTGTACTGACTATATCAGTCTTATTTTGGTGGAAACAAATAGCCTATGTTCAGATTCAATGTTTAGGCTCCTTTTTATATTCACAAAAGGATGTGCCTAAAACTCCAACTTTAACCTCAAATACTGTTGAGCTAATTTTGACATCATCCATTTGACTCCAACAACAGAAGATCCAAACTCATTACCGTCACTGGTGAATTCCCATAACCAACAGTTATGAAAAATGTCAAACAACTATTTGGGGAATGGCAAAACATCCCTCTCTGTCATTTGAAAGATACAATTTTAGCCATGTTAGGAAGATGATATCAAGATTTTGACTATAAGGAATATCACATAAAATGCATATGTGTTTTTAATACATATTGTATTTTTACTAAAATGAAGACACATTTTAAACATATTGCCAGCACTTGTAAAAGAGAAATAAGAGCCACATTCTTTGGCTACATCAGTATGGAATAAAAAAAAAAATAAGACAGTTTTTTGAGGAGCAAAATCTTATATGGATTTACAGCGTTTACTTGAGTTCAGTGTAGAATTCATCTCCAATGTGTTCAGAATGATCCAAACACTTGCCTATATCTATTTCATTGGAGATAATGCTTTGCAAGCTTTTAATATTTTTTTTTTCAGTATTTACAGTGATTGTATGCCTACGAAAGACTCGGTTCTTTCTTTCTGGTAGCTATTTCCTGGTAGCTTGGCAGATTTCTATTTTTATGGGCTTGAAAATTCCAAACGTGGGGAGGAGTAGAGCAGGAGGTTATTGGTTCTGAGGAGGAGTGTAGGTCTTCTCCCTGTCTCGTGTCATGGAGTTGCCCTTCTGGAATTGTAAGGAATAGCAACTTTGGAATGTGGAGTGGGAGGTAGAACTTGAGTCTGAGTATCATTGGCTGCAGGGAATCCTGGCGATGAGTGACGACAGTTGAGGACGATTTATTTTATTGGGAGGGATGAGAGGAGTAAAAAAAGCATGGGTTATTCCTTTAAAAAAGAAAAAGTTATTCATTTGTCAACAAATACTCTTTCAGTGCCTACCGTGGGCCAGGCACTGTTCTAGGCGCCAAGGATTTTAGCAATGAATAAGTCAGAGCTATCCATTCTAATGGGGCGAGACAAATTTTAGTATTAAATGAAGAAAACTAAACACATATAATTAAAGACCCCATACTTTGTTTTTTTTTGTAGCAGCTGCCACCCCCCACCACCACAAAAATGAAAATTGCTATTAGGGTGTGTGTGTGTGTGTGTGTGTGTGTGTGTGTGTATGTATATCTTCATGGTTGCTGATGGTATTTGCTCAATACATATTAATTAGCAATCCTAGCTTTTTTTAAATGTGCAATTGCCCAGTCATCTTCAGCGATAAATGCTGCCTAGCCGAGGGCATGGAACTTTTAGAACCCTATCGGGGGAATAGGCTTCTATTCACTGCGACATTAGAATGCAAAGGTGGGTTCGGTGGTGTGAGAGCCAGGGTCAGTGTGGAGGACCCGATTTTCTGCCTTCTCCCAGCCTTCCATGGTCCCAGAGTCCATTTTCCCCTTTGTTATTTAATAAAACCAATGGAAAGATCTGGAAGGTGTGGACAGCCACACCATCCTCTTTGCTCGTTGTTGTTCTCTCCTCCAGAGTGGGATCGTTGGCATGGATGGGTTTCAGGAGCGCAAGTTTCCTTTCTAGAAATTTATAAAACAGAAAATTTATAGAAAAAGAGAAGTATATCTCTTGGGTAGTACGGATGAACCCGGAAACCTATCGTTCTTAGCAAGATCTGCAGCCCTTTCTCTTAGAGACGGAAGCTATGCCTTGGCCAACAGAGTCCAGTAACTTTCTGCAGCGACGGAAATGTTCTCCCTCTGTTTGCTTTCCAATATGGAAGCCTCTAGACTCACGTGGCTAATGATGAGCTCTTGAAATGCGGTTAAATGACCAGGAAATCGTATTTTTGGTTTTGTTTAATTTTATTTACTCTGAATTTAAATAGCCACCTGTAGCCAGTGGCTACCATATTGGACAGGGCAACCTCAGGCACAAGCACATCTTTAGCAGTTAATAATAAACTAGCCAGGGCATCAATAAACTTATAAAAGTGAATTGGGGAGGCAAACCTAAGGTCAGCATGTACAGTGTCCCTGTGTGGGATGCCCTCGTGTCCAATGATTAGCATTCTCTTGGTCGCCTTGTGTTTTGTGTCGTCGTTTTTGGAAAACACTGGTGGGCGTTCCCTGACAGCTGGGCATTAGGAAAAACAGATGACGGTGGAGAGAGAGCCGATAGGAACCAGCTGCTGTGATGAGTAGTAACTCCAGGGCTTTCAGTATCAAAGCAGCTGTTAAAACAAAAACTCTCCTCTTGCGCATCTCGGAGTTCAAGTTCATCATGGCAGTTAAGTTCAGTTAGGGAGAAAGCATGTTTGTATGTTCAGCGGGTTGAGAGGGCAAGACTTGATTGATGCTTTTTAGGAGAAGAAGGCAAAAGGAGAAAACACCAGGTAGCCACCTTATATAGAAGCTTGACTTCCAAGCGATCATTCCCTCTTTGAAGGAGAAGTTTCTGGAAGGCAGCTTTTCACGGTCACTGAACCCAGTAGGTGAAGGCTGAGCAGGACGGCTTTGCAGGACTCTGTTTCAAAGGCACATCAGAAAAAACAAAATTGAGGCAGCGTCTCCTCCATTACTATAATAATTGTCACTTCACGAAACTTAGTCTCTACAGTGTCAACAAAACCCATATGGGTTCGTTCACATTTACGCCCTATATTAAACTACCCCCCCGCCAAAAAAAAATTAAATGCACGCAACAACATTGAGTGCACGCTAACTGATGATGTCATAGGTTCTCTTTTCCAGTGGCCAGAGAAAGTGTTTTTTCTTTCCCCCTTTGGGGCAAGACCCTGATGTAAACTATAATCCAGCAGGTAGTATGTTTTCTAGAAGCATTTGTTAATCTAGCATGCTCAGTATCATTGTCTAAGCACTACAGCAGACGTCCTCAAACTACAGCCCGCAGGCCACACGCACATTTATCCACCGAGGACATGTATCCGGCTCCCCTGGTATTTTTGCCACCGCTGCCTGTCCTGCTTAGCAGCCGACTCGTCCCGGGCCCACAGTGCGCACTCTCCAACGGTCTGAGGGACGGAGAACTGGCCCCCCCTGTTTAAAAAGTTTGAGGACCCCTGCCCTAGAGTGAGAAATAATTCTCCCTAAGCCACATTCTTCTAAAATATCTCAGAAACTGAACGATTTATTAATATTGTGGCTTCAGTTATCCACAAAAGAGCTGATTGCCCTCTACTTAATTTTGTACAATGCGTTTCCTCCCATGATTACGGGGAGGACTTTGATTTTTTTATTGTCATGATCGCTTACATTTTGGAGCTTTTATTGTGTGCCAGGAATTATGCTGTGCAGTTCACCCACATTGTCTAAGTCGATCCTCTCTACGCGATGAAGCCGGCAGCATCAGAAAAGTTAACTATTTGATTCTAGGTCACACTGCTGGCAAGTGGCTTGAGGCAGGATTCGAACCCAGAATTTTCTGACTCTCAAACCACTGGTTTCAGGCAAGATATAATCCCCTCGTATCACCGTGTAGTTGGTGGAATTGTGAAATGCAACCTCTGTGGAAAGAGGATGTCAATAATTTTAAGATTTTTTTTGTTATTGCCAAGTATAACTGTCTGAAACATTCTGGAATTAATTGAGGCATTTACAGATTTTGCTCAGGGGATAAGCAGAGCAAATTTGGGGATGGATCTGAGAAAACTGTTTCTTTTAAAATTAAACCAGGTAAAGAGCAAGACCTAGAGTTTTTAGAAGCTTTTGAGAAAAGAGCATCCAATATTTATTAAGCACACACATTGGGTGATCTTTATGACGTTTTTAATATACAAAAAGAAATGGAAACACTTGAGGTGATAAAAGTGTTTTTTTCTTTGTTCAATAAATGCATAGATAATTAGGATCATCGATCAAATTTTGCTAGAGATGGGATTTTGCAGATGTTTATGGCGATGTGGTTTGTCATAGAAAGATGCTATATGTACTACAAGTAAATTATGAAAAATGATGAAATTAAAATTTATTTAAAAGTGCTCTCATGCTACTAATTCTGTGGTTGAAGTAAAACACATGAGAGGTGTTGAAAGGCCTTCCAAACTATTCCTTGAGCTAAAACCAAGCTTATAAAGGAATGGAATCGCTCCTTTTGGCGATGCTGAAAGTCTTATCCGTGCCCATTGGTAGGACAGTCAGCCGCTTTGAGTCCTGGCCTTGAGTTCTCTTCCCTTCTTCACCCCCATTCTCCCAACTACCGCTGTCTTCCTCAGTCCAAGTGGCAGGAGAATGATAAAACATAGTTATGGTTTGGGAAACCGGTAAGATAACGAGAAGAAAAATTTAATGGGGAAAACACAGAATGGGTCTGTTTGCTTCCTTTATCTCATCTAGGACAGAGGAAGAAATGTAGACAAAGCAGGCACGTTCCAAGTGCAGATTGTCTCCCAGATCATTTATTTCATCGACCCAAGCCTTAATTTTCTTCGGGCCGATGAGGCCCACAGTTTAAGCTTGATGCCTTGCTCAGAGTCGGCATACCGTAAACACTGTCGTAATCAATGAGTGAATGAATGAGCTCGGCTACTCAGGAGCTAAATTTCCTATCACATTGGTCTAGAAATACGGAAATACAGAGCTCACGGGTAGGAGGGCATCACTAAAGACATAGTAGGATGGTTCAGTGGTGGTGTGGCCATCGTGATACTCTGCCTTGGAGAGGCGTGTGGTATTAATGTAGGAGAGTGTCCTTGATTTGAGGAAACTAGAGTTTTGGAGGTGTTGGGACATTATGTCTATAAATTGCTCTCAAACTGGTCAGGCAAAGACCACATGATAATGGTATAGAGAGAGATGGGAGGAGTAAGTGTGGTGAAATACTGGTGATTGGGGACTTTGGTTGAGGTCATAAGAGACCTCACAAGAGATCTCACAATTTTTCTCTAAGTTGGAAATTTTTATTTATTTATTTTTTTTGAGACAGAGTCTCGCTCTGTTGCCCAGGCTAGAGTGAGTGTTGTGGCGTCAGCCTCGCTCACAGCAACCTTCAAACTCCTGGGCTCAAGGGATCCTCCTGCCTCAGCCTCCTGAGTAGCTGGGACTACAGGCATGCGCCACCATGCCCGGCTAATTTTTTCTATATATGTTAGTTGGCCAATTAATTTATTTCTATTTATATTAGAGACAAGGTATGGCTCTTGCTCAGGCTGGTTTGGAACTCCTGAGCTTGAGCGATCCGCCCGCCTCGGCCTCCCAGAGTGCTAGGATGACAGGTGTGAGCCACCACGCCCGGCCTAAATTGGAAATTTTTTGAAATAAGTTATTTTTTTTTAACTTCTTCAAGAAACATAAATATGTTCAGAGTGTGTATTTCTCTTCACAAGGAACTAAAGAGTAGATCTGGATTTATTTCACAAATTCGAACATTCTGGCGCATTTTAGGGAGCTGTCTTGAATCTCAGATTTATTTGCACTGTGATACGATAATGAAAAAAAAAGTGGGTGCTGGACTGAGAGCTCAGTGGAAATAGGATCTTTCCTACTTTTTCCTTGGCTTTTTTTTCCATGATTTTGCCTTCCCTGGTTTCCTTCTCCCTTCCCCCTTCCACCCCCTCCCAAAGGCGTCTGGGAATGGTGCTCTTTGTTTGCTGTCCTTTTATCAGAGAAACGCAGACTTGCGTTGCAAGTCGTGCCGCTCAATTCCGGTAGACATCTGGCCTCACGCAGACTCCCCTGGTTTTCTGTCCGCTGCTACCCAAAGTCCAGATTCCTTTGAAAACTAGAGAGTTTCTTCCCCCCAAAACTGCGTGCTGTCTGTTGTCCTTGAGTGTCAGGAAAAGCCCCGACTCACCAAAACTCCCGCGTCGCTCTTTGTCTTTTCTGAGTGAGATCATGATTTCCTTCTCGTTGGGTGTCTTTGGCTCAGCGGGTGCCGTGTCCAGGAACCCCTTGGGGTGGAGGGTCGCGGACGTGACGTCAGGGAGGAAGTGCTGTCCGGAAGCGCGTGTCTGTCCTTTGATCCTCGTTGTGCGTGGGAGTGGATGATTCCATGTTGTCACGGTTTCCACAGACCCGGGGCTTCGCGACCTATCTCCCCTCCGCGCCTGGTTGTCACAAATGGGGACAGGAGGGCTGCTGGCATGTCATGTGGGTAGGCCAGGGACGCTGCTAAGCGTCCCACAATGCACTGCACGGCCCCCAACAACAAAGAATCGCTTCACCCCAAACCTGGAAGTAGTGCCAGCAGGGGTACCTCCAGGGAAGAGAGGGAGGAAGTCGTATAAGCTGAAAGTCACGGTCGAAAGCCCCGTGGGATGGCACCAGGAGCCAACGTTCTCGTCCCAGGGAGCTGAATTTCCCATGAAACGTATGTGAAATCCCAGGAAGCCAGCCAGGGCAGGCAAACCCAGACAAAGGTTTTCCAGGACAAGCTGCAAACGCGAGGTCTCGAACTCGTCCCAGCACGCTGTGCGTTTATTTGCAAACCAGCCAGCAGCACCACTCACTTGGGGGCAGGGGCGGAGGTGGGAAGAGGAGACAGAGACTGTAAACGTGTACCGGTGGGCCCAAAATGATCAATAGAAACTCCACATGGCAACTTTAGCAAGAGCGATCGACTTTGGGGAAAAAAAATGGCATCAATGTGGGTGGGCGTTTCTAAGCAACCAAGAGTTACTCCTCAACATGTTCATAACGTTAGGATTATTCCAGTAGCACCGATCGTGCATGCGTGTAGCTTCCTTTTCATTTTACGTTTCAAACAGAGCTTCTCTCATCGGTGACAGAATTAGCTCCTAAGTAGCAGTCCAGCAGTGGCTAGGAGTCGTGCAGACTTGAGTCTCCAAGTTGAGCGGGTTTCTCCTTTGAGAACTCTTGTAAAAGTAGGGTTGATTCCAGAGAGCCTTTTACCTGGGACTCTCTGATTAGGGATAAGACAGAGGTACCAGGATGGTGCATAGGTACAAAGCAAGGTTTCCCAACCTTGGCTCAGTAGACATCTGGGACCAGGTAATTCTTTGTCATGGAGGACTGTTTGGGGCATTGTAGGACATTCGTCAGCATCCTTGGCCCCTTCCCACTTGATGCCCATAGCGGACCTTCTCGGTGTGACAACCAAGTATGTCGTCTGACATTGGCAGATGTCCCTTGTGGGCAGCAGGAACCCCTGGAAGTTCCGTGGATTCTTCACGGCAGAATTTCACTTTCCATAGTCCCAGGGACATTAGGTGGGTGCAGTCTGGAGCATTTCCCTAACGCGTTTGCTACGAAATCCCTGTTTTCTAAAGTCAGAGAAATCTCTGAGGTTATGAAGTTGTTCTCTCCCTCCTCCCGAGGAAGACACATTGGTATGTTGTTGAGATCATGTTTCCACAATCAGTTACTTCCCCACAAGCTAAGTTGTTGTTTGTTTTTAAAAAACCACGAGAAGAAACTATACATAGATGATCGATCAGCTTTTACAGATGTGTGGCTTTTAACTTGGTTTTTCTGTCCATAGACTTCTGGGAAAGAAAGTTTCTGTAGTCCTGTCTCTCCATACCTCTTCTTTTCCACATTGCAAATCTTTCCTGCTTCCGAAGATGGCAAATGCTGTGTATTTAGCAAGCTCCACGCCACACAGACGCACACACATATATATACACCGATCGGCAGGTGCAACCCTGAGATCACAGGGCCAGAGAACATTTTAGATGATGTATCCTTCTCAGTCCTGGAAGGAAAATCAATCTCAATTCTTTTCTCTTAAAAAGATCACTAACAATGGCCATAAACACTAAGAATGACTCAAAAGCCTTCCACTGGAGGAGAAATCTATCGGTAGAGGAAAGGCAAGCAAGGTGACCCCAAGACACTGTGATGAACCTCAGAGTTTTTTCATGGGACCTGAGCTCCAGTGAAACATTGGATGTCCCCCACAATCCTCAAACTTCATTTGATGGAAGACCACAGAAATGTTTATTTAAAAACACACTTACTCACAACATAGAAGAGACCTTGGTTCTTCATAAATCAGTGGCTGCCCCCTTCCAGAATTAATTAGAATGTTAAATTGCCAATGGACTATGTCCAAAGCCCTTTAAAATTAGACACTGAATTTTGTTTATTTTTTATATATTATTCATTTTTTAATTTTTTTCTTTTCTCTCTTTTCTTTTTACGCCATCCTGAAAAAATGCTGACTGACAGATACCGAATTTTGAATTTTGCCTAAATATAATCTCACCAGGGATTCTAAGCTATAGATTGAGCACTGCAAGTCTTCCCTAAAAAAATAAAAAATGAGAACACACAGTCACTACAGAAAGCTCGCTTCTTTGATTGCAGGAGTTTCTCCATTTCGCAGCCATCAATGGATGACCGATTGATTGTCTTACATTTCCTGATGGGGCACATAGAAGGTGCTCGTCTGCAATCAGCCAGATGGGTTTGGCTAGAAGTGGGAAATAATAACAAAGGCCCGCATTTATTGAACATCTGCTGCGAGGCACAGCCTGGGCCAGGTGCCTTGAATGCATTCTTGCTAATCCTCACGTGATCCTTGCAAAGCAGGTGTTATGATGCCCATTGTGCAGCCAGGCAAACTGAGACGCGGGGAAGTTAAACAAGTCTCCCAACACCCTACAGTCGGCAATTCTTGGATCCAGACCTGATGGAATTCGAATCCCCGTGTTTTCCTGCTGCCTTTTTCGGAGTTAGGGGAGAGGCGACTTTAGAAACTTCTGGAAACACTCACTTTGATTCGGGGACCCATAAAAGAAACAAGCCACTGCCCGAGTGAACACTGGATTAGCCTCCTCTGCTTTGTAAAAGTCCCCAAAGCTGAGTCCTTGGGATCTGAATGTTTCCCAGAGGTTTTTAACCAGATTCCTGGTTTTTTTTTTTTTTTTTTTTTTTTTTTTTTTTTTGAGACAGAGTTTCACTTTATTGCCCAGGCTAGAGTGAGTGCCGTGGCATCAGCCTAGCTCACAGCAACCTCAAACTCCTGGGCTCAAGCAATCCTGCTGCCTCAGCCTCCCAAGTAGCTGGGACTACAGGCATGTGCCACCATGCCCGGCTAATTTTTTCTATATATATTAGTTGGCCAATTAATTTCTTTCTCTTTATAGTAGAGATGGGGTCTCGCTCTTGCTCAGGCTGGTCTCGAACTCCTGAGCTCAAATGATCCGCCCACCTCGGCCTCCCAGAGAGCTAGGATTACAGGCTTGAGCCACCGCGCCCGGCCAGATTCCTGGTTTTGTTTATGATATACTTCGCACAAGTCAGAGGTAGCTGAATATTTGGGTTTTTGGATAGGACATTGTTACACTTCACGTGGCTTTCACAGAAACTCAAAAGTGGGACTTGGTCACCCAGCGATCTCAGACTCTGAGATAGGTTGGCTTTGCCCGGGACATTTCCAGTGCCCTAGAATGATCAGGATTGGGACATCCAAAGGGGACAGGTCCCGCTGAGCTGAGAGCACTGGGTCTTTCTGGACGTGGCCTGATATCTGGGTGACAAGTACTCCACGTAAGAGAGGAGTAGAGAGTGAACAGGGACATGGCCACGATTTCATTCTACGGAGTTCACTGCAGTTACAAAATCTTGGGTTTGATGTTGATTTTATCATCCTGGATATCCTAGTTTTTGAGAGCCTTTTTTCTAAAGGAGAGAAAACTTCAAAAAAAAAAAAAAATCAGATCAAGATGAAACCGAGACACGTTGTTTTGAAACGAGTGTGAGAGTTCAGTTTCTTGCCTTTTAGATGTTCCCAGGCAGAACGGAGATGAAAAAAATACCAGCCTTGATAGAATCCACTCTGGTCCGTTGTCGCGTTTCTTTGTATTGTGTTTTCAGTCTGTGTGTCTGCATTTTTCCATGTGATGAAAGGACGCTCGAAGGTGCCATCTTTGGGGAGGGAAACAATAGGATATGACGCTCAGGGTGTCATGGTGGCATCCCTGGCTGAGAGCTGAACTTGGAATGTCAGTCTTACGTTTGCAGGACAGTGAAGCATTCCGAGCTTCTGCCTGCTGTCTGCTTGTCTTACAATATATTCTCAGGCAAACTTTCCCTAAGATGTCCCCTGTGTGCAGTATTTAGTTATGTAGCTATGAATTAAATGTTAAACCATGAGAGTACTTGGCCAGTGTTGGACTGAATGGATACAAGAGATAAGAGAGAGCAATCGTTATTTATTTGGTCCTGGCAATAAACTGAGCATTGTGCAGAATGTTTAATCCTTAAATATTCTTGGGAGATAGGCGGCTATGGGTTCTTTGGGATATTATTTATTCAATCTTGCATGCATTCGTTTGTACATTCCATGAGTGTTCGAGTGTTTTGCACAAACCAGGCACTGTTCTAGGCACTATGGATATAGGAGTGAACAAACACAAAAATCCCTTGAACTCATCAAGTTTATATTCTAGTGGAGAGTGGGAAGAAATGATAAATAACAAATGAAACAAAAAAAAAAAGGAAGATATATACCATGTTTTCCCAAAAATAAGACAGGGTCTTATATGTATTTTTCCTCAAGAAGACACCCTAAGGCTTATCTTCAGGGGATGTGTTATTTTTTTTTAAGTACGGTACAACAATCTACATTTATTCAAATAGAGTGAAGTCGTCTTCTTCTGGAACATCATCCTCACTCTCCAAACCCCGAATTCCATCCTGAATGTCTTGTGACTCTATTTCCTTTAGAACCACTGGCCCCAATCTCTCAAGCCATAGAGCTGTCATGGGGCAGATGAGAAGGGCTGCTCGTGTTCTTTCCCGCTTCGCGACGACACGCATGGGTTGTGCAGATGCGCTGCGTAGCCACGCCCATCACTAGGGCTTATTTTCATAGCCACGCCCATCACTAGGGCTTATTTTCATAGCCACGCCCATCACTAGGGCTGATTTTCATAGCCACGCCTACCACTGGGGCTTATTTTCATAGCCACGCCCACCACTAGGGCTGATTTTCATAGCCACGCCCACCACCAGGGCTTATTTTCATAGCCACGCCCATCACCAGGGCTTATTTTCATAGCCACGCCCAGCACTAGGGCCTATTTTCATAGCCACGCCCAGCACTAGGGCTTATTTTCGGGGTAGGGCTTCTATTGCGCACATGCTTAGACATCCTGCTAGGGCTTATTTTATGGGTAGGTCTTATTTTCAGGGAAACACGGTATTATGAAAGAAGATGATAAATGCTATAGATAAAAATAAAGTAGGGAAGAGGGGAGGGATAGGGAATAGCATGGACGAGGGGGCGGGAATTGTAATTTTAAGGAGGTTTGGGGAAGTCTCCATTAAACAGGTGACGTTTGAGCAATGCCACAGGAAAATGCAAAAGCGAGCCACGTGCATATCCTGGAGAAGGGTATTGCAAGTTAAGACTGGAATGCAAGAGTGTGCCGGCAACGTCTTAGCAATGGCAAAGTGGCCACTATGGCTGCAAGTGTAGGGCAGGTAATTACAGGTGAAGCTAGGATAGCTTGTGGGGGGTAAGGAGAGGAAGGAGAGGGTTAGACCATTGGAAGGATCTTTGCTTTTGCTTTGAGTGAGACAAGAAGCCACCGACATTGAAGATGGTGGAGGGTTTGGTTGAGTAGGAACAAGAATTTGTTTGAAAGAGATGACTCTGGCTTCTGAGTCCAGAGGAGGCTCTAGGAGGAGTCTCGTCGGGGAGCAGGGAGACCATTGCAGCAACTCAGATGAGAGACCACAGTGGCTCGGGTGACAGTGGCCACAGGCGAGGTGGTGAGCAGGGGTTGGATTCTGATGGATGTTTAAGGTGGTGTTGCTGGATGCGATGGCTCACGCCTGTAATCCCAGCTCTCTGGGAGGCCAAGGTGGGAGGATCACTTGAGGTCAGGAGTTCGAGACCAGCCTGAGCAAAAGCAAGACCCGGTCTCTACTAAAAATAGAAAAAATTAGCCAGGGGTGGTGGCGCATGCCTGTAGTCCAGCTGCTCGGGAGGCTGAGGCAGGAGGATCACTTGAAGCTGAAAGTTTGAGGCTGCAGTGAGCTATGATGACAATATTGCACTCCAGCCTGAGTGACAGAGTGAAACCCTGTGTCCAAAAAAATAAAATAAAATAAACCGAAAACAAAAACGTTAGCTCCAAATAATATCTGAGAGTTTGGATGTCGGGTACAAGAGAAAGAATGGAGTCAAAGTGACTCTGAGTTTTGGGGACTGGACAAGTGAAAGAATGGTTTCCATCGGTTGAAATTAGGAAATCTATAGGAAGCACAAATTGGTGGAGGAGTATCAGGACTTCTGTTTTGTGCATGTTAAGTTTGAGATGTGCATTCACCATCATTTCCATCTCTGTCGGACAGAGCTGGAAACAGATGCTTGCAATGGCTAAGCACCTTGCAGAAAATGGCCAAGGAAGAGATAGTAACTGGTCCAACCAGGTCTGACTGGTCCCCAAATCGTGTCCATAACTCCCACACTCTTTTGCCTTAATCCTTCGATCTCCATTTTGAATACATCTCAGAGTAGTGTGAGAGTCGTTTAAATGTGCAGAAAACCATCAAACACAATTTTATCCACTTTAAATGCCAAGTGTTCCGTGTCGCAAGCCATTTACGTTTTAGCTGATTTTTATCTCCTCTCGTCTTGTCCTTTCATGCCGGTCCTTCTGAGCCATTTCTTTACCAAAAGATAGGCAGGACCAGGCTGCAAAAAAAAGCCACAGAGGACTTGAATAATGTATATTGAGAGCGACTGTCCATGTCTGAACTCCCCATAGAGCAATGCAAAATCGCAGGCTGAGCGTGTAATTCAATAATGGTTAAAATGATCTCCTACTGACATACATTCCTCTGGATACAGGCTCAGAAAGATGCCACATCTCAGTTCTGCGGTTGATATTAATATCCACCCCAAAGCAAATTAATTATATAACCCACTTCCCCCAAAGGGTTGTAAGTTTTGCAGTGTAGCGTGTCGGGCATGCTAGCCTAGGCAGACGGCTACCTTCCCGCCGAGCTCATGGAGGAAGGGCCAGCCGGGCACAGAGAGCAAGACTGGATAAGGCAATTTAATGCACTCTGTCCCTGTGCCTTGTAAATGTCTGATGGACACATCGATAGCTTCTTTGCGAGGAGGACAAGGTTCAAGGGGCGGGCACTGGTGAGGTACCTGGGAGTCCAGACAGACTGCATGGGTTGCTTTTCTGCAGAAGCAGTCCCAACGGTGGCTCAAGCTTCCCAGGCCTGTCCCCAGCTAACACCTATGGCGGTCACATAAGTCACGTCAAGGGGGTCTGTCCCTGCAGTGTCATCTGTCTGCTGGCAGACGGACGTTTCCAGGTAGCCACGAACCCTCCTGCTAGGGCTGTCCATCACGGTCTGCCTTCAGAGCGCCAGGAAACTTCGCTCACTGTTCCCACCACCTTCCCCTAAATTTCCCATCAATTACTTACTGGGACACTTCTTTGGAGCCGCTGAGAAGAGGGATCCTGGAACAAACATTTCCCCCACTACCCTCCCTGTCTTCCCGACTGCTTTCATAAATCATCCCTTGGCAGGCTTGGGGTGGAGGGGGGGTTCTTTCACCGTCGTCACCTCCCCTTTCCTGAAAAATGCCAGCGTCGTTACTCTGCTGAAGTCAGGTGACAAATAATCGCCAGGTGTAACCTTGAAAGACAAAACAAGTCCTGCAAAAACAGTCCGTGCACTTGGGAAGGGGGTGGGATCCACAAGGCATGTGATACGCCTCCGATTCCCGGGCACCCCGGGATTTATGGCCGCGGGAGAAGTCAGCAGGTGCCGCGTTTGCAGGCTCTCTTGGGTTTTTGTTTCTTTCTTGATGGGGAGAAAAGAGTGTGATATTTACACTCTTGGAGAACAAGAAGAACCTCTGTTTGGGTTGCATAACTGATTTCCTATGCTGCTACCGTGTTTCCCCGAAAATAAGCCCTCCCCATGAAATAAGCCCTAGCAGGATGTCTGAGCATGTGCGCAATAGAAGCCCTACCCCGAAAATAAGGCCTGGTGCTGGGCGTGGCTATGAAAATAAGCCCTAGTGATGGGCGTGGCTATGAAAATAAGCCCTAGTGATGGGCGTGGCTATGAAAATAAGCCCTAGTGCTGGGCGTGGCTACACAGGCATCTGCACAACCCATGCATGTCGCCATGGAGCGGGAAAGAACACGAGCAGCCCTTCCCATCTGCCCCATGACAGCTCTAGTGCTCGACAGGAGAGATGGGGCCAGTGGTTCTAAAGGAAATAGAGTCGCAAGACATTCAGGATGGGATTCAGGGTTTGGAGAGTGACGATGATGTTCCAGAAGAAGACGACTTCACTCTATTTGAATCAATGTGGATGGTTGTACTGTACTTAAAAAAAAAAATAACACATCCCCTGAAAATAAGCCCTAGGGTTTCTTCTTGAGGAAAACTAAATAGAAGACCCTGTCTTATTTTGGGGGAAACACGGTATATTGAATGTTAAGATTTATTTTCCCCGTCTACTAGGAAGCTGGTCCATTGTGAGCTGGGGGTGCAGTGGGGAGCCCTCCGCCCCGTGATTCCTGGGGTAACGGGGTGGAGGGCATGAGCCCCTCCCCCGCGTCCCCTCCTTTGCTGGCCCTGCCGTCCCCCTTGCCCGGTGGCGTCTGTCTGCAGGGCCACCCGCTCGTCCGTCCTATTGACAGCAGCCTTCCAGCGTGCCCCCCCAGCGGACGTGGGATTCTCGGTCCCTTTTCTTAGACCTCTGTCGAGTCGCAAAAAAGCGCCGAGGGGCTCAGCAGGGACGGGAGGGCAGCCTAATGACCGTGACTCTCGCCTCCGCTTTCTTCTTTGGTGTTCCCTGCCAATCTCAGAGGCCCCCAGCTCGTTGGCATGCTAATAAGTGCCAGGGCGGCCGTAGCCGCAGATGGCCACCAGTAGGCCTGTCTCCACCGCTGGCTTCCCAGACCAGAGTCACAGCCCTTGTTTCCTGGGGAAGCTTTCTTCCCCTTCCTCCTCCTCCATAGTTTGGTCCCCGCTGCCCCTTGTCCCGAGCCATCCTTGACTTGGGAGAAGCCCCGTACCCCGTCAATGGGTTGATGTTGCAGATAAGGAGTTTTTTTTGACAAAGGGACAGTGACAACTCCCTCCGCCGTGGCGGGGAAGTGAGTGACTATGTATTTCCATAGCGGTCATCGCTGGCAATCCTGAGTCTCGGGCCATGGAAGAAACGACTTCACAGACATAAATGGGAAACGCCGGTGGTTCTTGAGACACCACGCGTGCACGGGAAGCGACAGAGTAGGAAAGAGAGGTGGCATTCAGGTGTGGCGTCTTGCCCTTCCTCGCGTTGGGGACCAGACGCCGTGTGAATGAGTGATCGTCTCTAAGGGGGGCTGTCGAAGAAGGAATCTTCAACCTTGATGTCTGCTCTCTGCATGTCTTCGTTGTTTTTTTTTTTAATTTTTCTTTATTTTTTTAAATTGTTTATATTATATTATTATTTACTTTTTAATTTTTTATTATTTTTTTTTTTGGACTACGTACTTAAACCTTCTGCTTACTCTGGATGTCTTTGGAAAAGAAAGCACTGGACTCGTTCACGGGTGTGAGATTTTGCCAAAGTCCCACCTTTACCCATGGATGCCTAGCGTTAGAATGTTAATCTTAGAGTCTGTTAGTTAGCACGTAGTTTTAAAAAAATATTCACCTTTTTAACTTCGTGTTGGGAGATATTTTAAAAGATTCTACTGAAAAAAAAAATTTAAAAAAATAAAAGATTCTACTGAGTAGGAACAGTCACAAGAGTGACGGTGAAAATATGCATTATTTTCATGCTATCGGGTCAAAATTCGGAGAGCTTTGTATGCATTTTGGCATTTAATCGTAGCACCGACTATCTTGGGTATGGGTACTGCTGTGGTCCTAGGCTTCAGACAACAGATCTGAGCAGAGAGAGGTTAAGTCACTTGCCTCCCAATGGCACCATGGTCCAATGGCAAATGGGATTCCAGCCCAGATCTGTCTGAGCCCCAAACTCGGGCGACACTTTAGAGCAAAATGAAGACAAGGCCCTCCTGCAGCCAGCTGCTGTTTCCTGGTTGGCACCCAGGCTCAAGCTCCGGCCTTGGAATCTGATCTTTAACTGGTGCCTTGGAACAAGAGGTCATTACACTCATTCTTGCTCGGGTTGGAGTTGGCAATCTCTCAAAGCTACAGGTGCATAGTCTATACCTGCCGTGGGTGGCTGCTTCCCTCCCATCATGCTGGCTGTCTGTGAGCATGCCCAGTTTGGAATGGAAAGAATCAGAGTGTCTGGTTATTTGTAGTTACTGAGTAATACGCAGAACACCAGAACCTGACCACAAACCACCAGTGTGATTGGCGCCAAAGAGTGTTCTCTGCTAGGGACAAAAAACTCCTAAGCCTGCATGGCCCCTTCCTTGCTGTGTGGGACTTTGAGCGTTCAGTGTCTCCATTTCTCTCGACTTGAATTTGCGAAATAAACAGGTGGACTGAAAAAGCTTTGAGATGCTCTACAGCTCAGACATCCCAGAGATTTTGTTGTTGTTGTTGTTCCCCTCGGTGATTGGCGGGCCAGAATGTAGAACCTGCCGCCTTTGGTTGTTGACCAGGCAAAGAGCCGTACGCCAGTCAACAGGATTATTGATAACTCACTGTGTGGCATCGGGCAGGCCTCAAGGGGTTACTGGACCCTCAAAAGATGGCGGAGAGGAAAGCAAAGGGTGACTTCAGTTCAGCAGAAACGTGGCCCTTTGTCAACGGGATAGGATATTCGCTTTTTGTCGTATCTTTTTCTTCGCAAGGTGCGAAAGGCATTGCGAGAAAAAGCATCCAAGTCAGAAATGTTGACGTTGCATAGCCACTCTCTGGGGGAGTGAGGAATCAGAGGGCCCTAAAATTGTCTGAAGAGACCTTTCTTGAGGTCCTGGCTTCCTCTTGTCACCGTGCGTTAGTGGGGGTGAGCAGCCTGTGGTCTTAACCCAGCCCTCCTTCCAGGGCGGCGGAAGGCTTCGCATGGGGGTCCCGGAGACAGACGTGCTGTCTTCATAGCCTGATTCTTCCCGTCCTGGCTCTGTGACGCTGGGCAAGGGATGTCACCTCTCTGACCCTCAGTCTCTTCTTCTGTATAAAGCCATACTGGTAGGACCTGAGCCTCCAGGCTGCTGTTGGGATTCAGTGGGGGAAACCGGCGTTCTTCAACCCAGCGTCCTGCTCAGACCGAAAGAGCGCCGTGGGGTGGCCTTTGTCGTTCTAAATACCTTGTGCCAAATTAGCCCAGCATTAGCCCTGTGAGTCAGATCCCCGGTGGTCCCAACTTTCCAACCCGTGTGGAAACACGACATAGAGTTTATAGCACGCTTCTTCTGCGGCGGCTCTGGCTTTCCCATGTTCATTCGTTTCCATAAATATTTGCTGACCGGCTACAGAGTGGAAAGCGGTGAACAAACATGGGTGAGTTGCAGCCACTATGTTTTTTCTAGGTGACAAGCCAGCAGGTCGTCCAGGCCTTCTATTGAACGATGTTTGGAACTAGATCTCTCAACCTCTACCCTTGCACTTGCATTCTTTTTCCGGTGGAGCGGTTGTTGCCTTTCCCCGTGGCGTGACACTCATAGTTCATTTGTCACTATATTTATCACTACAATTGGCAAGGGCAGTCCTGAACCTTGGGCACAAGCCTTGCATCCTCTCTGATCACATACTTTCCTGGTAAAGTCTGACTTTGTGCTGTGTTAGACAAAGTCAGAATAAGAGCAGAATCAAGACGAGCTTGTTGTCCTTATGAAAAGAGACAACAGAATAGGTTTTGAATAAAGTGATTTAAATGTCATTTGCATATTTGCATAATGTCATTTGCATATTCTATAGAATCCCAGGGAAGGGGCCTTGAAGGATAATTAACAGTCTCAAAACAGAACTCTGCCCACCTGGCTCAGAGTGACGGTTATCCACCTGGTTGTCAAACACTCTTAGATCGGAAGAGTCTTGACTTAGTTTGGTGACAGGTCCCAGTCTATGACACGGCTCTTAGGGTTTCAGACCTGGTTACTTCTGACCTGCTGTCAGCCAGTCCTGCGGCTGGGAACTAGTTGGTCAGCACACCCCATTGCACATTTCGTATGTACAGAATCGCATCTGCTCAGGTGGCGTGGACATCGGAATCAGCTCAGGCGCCCTGGCCCCCACCCCTTCCCCGTACAGTGCTGTCTCTAAGCCCCAGAATCTTCTAGATCCACCCAGAAGCTTCCATCTGGCCCGATGCCACGTGCATCCCTGACCTCCACCTTCCCCTTCTTGTTTTCCTCCTTGAGTCCTTATGGCATCTTTACCAGATGGGTAACTCCATCTTCACCTGGATGTCCAGGTCCTCGGTAGCCTTGGCAACGCTGGGGATCTTACTCTTTTTTTTAGGTCTGCAGCACATCTCAGCCAAGCCTCCCAGAAACAAAAGCCTGGGGGCCCACACACTCGCGATGCTGACCTTGGCCTTTCTAAGTAACAAGCAGAGATTATATTGTTTGAGAGTCTTGCTCTCAAAGTTGGGAGAAAAATCATTCTCTTAACACAAGTTGGGTTTTTGTTTTGTTTCGTTTCGTTTTTTTCCCAAGAGAAAAAAAGAGTCCTGTTGGCAAACGAGGAAGCTATTTCAGCTGCAAATTTAAGGAATTAAATGTTCCCGAGAGCAAGAACTCTCAGATACGCAGCCAATAAATAACATGCACGAAGTGACGCACTCCGTGTCACTGTCATATCTCAGTGACGCACGTTGATATAAAATTGAGTCCCTGGGAAAAAGCTGGGAAAGATCAGGCAGAAATTTCCCTTAGAATATAAAAGCTGAAACGTGTGTTTATTTGACCGTCCAAATGACAGCTCCATTATAAAGTCATAACAGATCCATTAATTAACCTGCTAGATTTGAGCAGCTGGTTTCCTTCATTGGGAAGTTAGCAGTAAACGAAGAGTGTTTCCTATCAGATGAGACACCTTGAGAATTTCCCGATTGCTTTTTTGTAGACCTTAACAACATTAGGCAAATACTGTGTGCGGTGAGTCGTGCTGAAGTTTTACATTCTTTTTTCCAAGTCAATCTCATTCAAGTCTCCAAATAATAAAAACACACCTAGGCATGGGGCAGATGAAGCTAATCCAGATATCAGAAAGATATTAGAAAGATTTCAAGGCATCATGTTGAAAAATGACTCCGTCTTCATTTCATGAACCACCGATGTTGGTTGCACCTCAGCTAAATTATCAGTGAGGTTGTCACTAATTTGACTATTTTTCCTTCTGCTGTGACTGTTCCCAACGGATATACGTGTCCACTTGTGCCAAAGTCACGTGGAAAGCAGAACACAAAGTATTGTGGTCAGGCCGTTTTTGAAAAGACCAAATTGTCTCCAATAATAATAGTACTTGTCTCTGTGATTGAGTTTCACAGAGGGTTGTTGGGTGATTAAATGAGATAATATATATAAAGTCTTTGGACAGTGTCTGGCATATAATATAAATGCATTGTGGTTTTTCTAATTCTGCCTCTATAGATTGCCTACTTTTAGGTTGTGTCTTTTCATGACCACAACTGATCACTAAATTAGTATTTCCGTCAACTCTCTTTTTGCTCACCCTATGAAGGGACTGCTTGTTTGGACTGTGTGTCAAAGTGACTGTCCCTACAGATGTCAAGTCCTCTCTTGTTCACTTGATTACTCTAAGACAGCTGTGTTTCTTCCTCCTAACCAAGCAGGCATTACCACCCAGGATTCCATACTCTTTAAGTCCAACCCATTTCCTAGAAATTAATCTGTCTTTGACTCCCAGCGCTGTTTTTTCCAATCTTCCCCATCTCTGTAAGTGTTGGGGCCATCTGTCCAGTCACCCAAACCAGGAACCGGAAAAGCCATCCCTGGTACGGCCCTCTCCCCTCCACCCCATAGCCGAGCTGGCATTTCTACCTAAACACACAACACAAGCCTCGAACCCACCCACTCCCCCCTCCCCGGATGTTCTGCGTCCTAACGCAAGCCACCATCGATCGCCTCCTGCTTAGCCAAATATCGCAGCTTCTGGAGCAGTTTTCTTTTCCTTTTTTCTTCTTTTTTTGAGACAGAGTCTCACTCTGTTGCCCGGGCTAGAGTGAGTGCCATGGCATCAGCCTCACTCACAGCAACCTCCAACTCCTGGGCTCAAGCGATCCTCCTGCCTCAGCCTCCCGAGTAGCTGGAACTACAGGCATGCTCCACCATGCCCGGCTAATTTTTGCCATATATATTAGTTGTCCAATTAATTTCTTTCTATTTTTAGTAGAGACAAGCGTCTCGCTCTTGCTCAGGCTGGTTTCGAACTCCTGACCTCGAGTGATCCTCCTACCTCGGCCTCCCAGAGTGCTGGGATGACAGGAGTGAGCCACCACGCCCAGCCAGTGAGCAGTTTTCTTGTTTCCACTCACACGGTGTTCCCAGCCAGTGTGCATGCAGTAGGCAAAGTAAAATTTTTGAAACAAGATTCAGATCCTGTCTTACTTTAACTGAAAACTCTTCTGTGATTTTCCATCTGGTGCAGAAGGAAATCCAAACTCATCATTATGGGCTGTGAGCTCTGCTGGTCTGACCCCGGCAGAGCCTCAGGGAGGCCTCTTGCTAGAAGGAAACATCCTAGACTGTTTGTTTCATACGACTCATCTCAATGAATAATCATTATGTGTGTGTGTGTATTTTTAAGAGACAGGTTCTTGCTCTGTTACCCAGACTAAAGTGCAGGGGTGCAGTCACAGCTCACCACAACCTCCACCTCCTGGGCTCAAGCGATCCTCCTGCCTTGGCCTCCTAAGTAGCTGGGACTACAGGCACAAGCCACCACATGAATGGCTAATTTTTTATTTTTTATTTTTTTGTAGAGACTGGGTTTCACTGTGTTGCCCAGGCTGGCCTTGAACTCCTGGCCTCAATCAGTCCTTCTGCCTTAGCCTCCCAAAGTGCTGGGATTACAGGCGTGAGCCACCCCACCCAGCCTATTTTTGTCATCATTTAATTAATGTCAGCTTCTCTCTGTTCCATGTGAGTTCCATGAGGGCAGAGACTATGTGAGTTTTGTTCGTCACTGTATTCCTAGTACTCTTTATAATTTTTGGAACATAGTAGTTGCTCAATAAATGTTGAACACACAGGCCAGGTGCTGGCTTATGCCTGCAGTCCTAGTAGTCTGGCTGGGTGGGAGGAGGACTTGCTTGAAGTCAGGAGTTTTAAGAAGAGCCTGAGCAAGAGCGAGACCCCGTCTCTACTAAAAACAGAAAAATAAGCCAGGCATGGTGGTACATGCCTGTAGTCTCAGATACTTGGGAAGCTGAGGCAGGAAGATCGCTTGAGCCTGGGAGTCCGAAGTTGCAGTGAGCTACGATGATCCCACGGCACTCTACCCAGGGTGACAGAGTGAGACTCCGTCTCCAAAAAAAAAAAAAGTTTAATGAACAAATGAGCTCATCCCAAATTCTAATTGTGCCCTTATATTATCTTCTTGTCAAAGTAACATTTTAAAATATTAAAATCGGTCGCTCATAATTGAAAATATCTGTGTGCAAGTCATTAAACCACTCTCAGAGATTTGTAGGGTATATCCAGGAACCTCATTCTAAAAGCCTTCTATAATTGTATCCCAAAGCCTGTATATGCATCAAAACACTTTAGGTTGAATGCCGGATATTTTTATTTTGGTATAGATATTCAAATCGGGCTCCTACCTTCCAGACTGCAAACTCTGTTAAGATTTTCAGAATAACTACACCACATCATAATATTCATAAGATGAGAGTTCAAATGGAAACAGCAATTTTCTATCTCCTAAAGTGAAAAAGTTAAAGCCAAGTGTATTACTATATAATATTTTATATATAATATTTTAAATATATAATATATAATAATATTTTAAATTTAATATTTAAATATATATTAAATTTATATATTTAAAATATTTAAATATATAAAATATATTTAAAATATATATATTTT